>JAVSBT010375404.1:0-11071 GCA_033118115.1 Pharyngocirrus eroticus
GCAACCACTATTTGTAAGGATGACTAGTGACTACTGTAGCAAATGTAAAAACCCAAATTTTGCAAATGAGAAGCTAAGATGAATGGCAGATATGATCATTTACAAAATTGAAATATTGAAATATTAAACCATACAATCATGTAGGTCTTTGCAATTATTGAAGAATTAACATTTGATGATTAGCTCATTTCATGGAAAGGAATATTTCTTGTAACTAACACATGGTGATGAATAGAACTTGTTTATTTATTTTTTGATTACATGTAGATCAGATGAAAGTGATGCTTTGTGGGGATTTTTTTGTCACATTTCCATTTTTATAAAGTTGATACTAAAAGTTATACAAATTGTGTGCGTGGACCTGTTGGTCTATACGTATGAATGTAGGTTTATTCACCTTTTTATAGAATAGAACATATCTCATTGATAGATACCGTTAATGATAATGATATTTATTAATGTATGATATTAACTAAAAACAATGTCTCCCTCCACGACATACCATCTTCAGAGACACAGTCAGAGGACAGTAATAAAGGTTACTCCAGATTTGCTTGAAAATAATGATTTTTATTACGAAAAGAACCAGACTGATTTAAAAGATGTCACTATTTGGGGACAAAGTCAAAAAATATAAAATATAAGTCTTCTTCCTTCATAGATAGGGTAAAGCAAAGAAACTTTCTTTAGCCAAATAGATAAAATAATGACAAAGATATTTTAGCCTAGCATTCTTCTTAATGATCAATATACATGTAAGTACATGTACTTTAATATTTTGTTATAGCAGTATTGTTTAAAATCAATGAGTGCTTGGTTCAGCTTCATTTTTGTCTGTCTCATCATTTTTGCATGGTCTTTCATGTTATGAAAAGAGAAAGAAACAAAACCTGTTTCCTCCCACACAATATCATCTCCCACACATATCTGTATTTGAAGATATATTTTTTTTCCGTTAATTGTCATTGATTGGAATTATTACAAGCAGAAATAATGTCAAATGAATGACCTTTGTGAGATTCTATTATTATTCAATTGTCATCTAGGTGTAAAAGCAGCAAGTAGTACAGCTACCAGTGATAGCAAATTAGATATAAATTCATTTGTGGAGCACAAGCATAAAACAACAAATGACATAACAACTAAACAGTTATATTCATGGCCTTTCAATGTACATTCACTGGTCACATGAAGTTATTATAGAATGTCAAAGGAAAATTAAAAACTCCCTTTGCCCTGCTATTACACTGATTTGTATACATTGCCAAAGAGATATTTAACCTGTTTCTTACAAAAGGGTGTCATTCAAATTATTTTGACTTGATTTTTTTTCTTTATTGAAGAATATTCAATGAGGATGGCACGTGAAATCAGTGACTTATGTCATCAATGTGCGTGTAACCATGTGCATTATGATCCCAGATATGATATATTGTTAATTTTGAAAATTGTGTCAATAGCCTTTTTTTTCATTATGTAAAGCTCTATGAAAATATTAACTTGCGCTAGATAAGTGAAGGGGATAATTATATTGACATAGAAGTTTCATCTCAGTGCCAACAAGTTGTCTAAATATAGCAACAAATTATTAACACTCTTATATAACAGATAAAGCAATCTTGAGGACACAAAATTGAAGTAAATTGTTCTAATTCTTGATAAAGTGTATTAATACGTATTTGGAGAATATTGACTCATCTTAAAATGAAAATATTGTGTTGGTTGAAAATAAAAATTAAGAATGGGATATACTTTTGTATGATGATCAAGTATTAACAGTGACAAGTAGTGAAACTTAATATGTTTTAGTGCAATGTTAATTGTAACAATGGAAAAGGCTGATTTGCATTGCTCTGTACAGAAAGAAATCTCATGGTTCATGTAAGATGTGATGGACTGAAACAAACAATTTTTTTTTAAAAAGGCAATGAAGAAGTCTCCTGTGTAAACTTCAATAGACATGAAACATGTCCTCTTGGTAGCTTTTTCTGCTATGCCTAGAACCAACATCTTCAAATTTGAAGGATTTCTTATGTTTAAAGCAGTATTAATGTTATGGATGCTGTTGGCATGGTGTAGGTACCTTGGTAACAATTATGCTGACAGAAGGAAAATGTTCTAAATATATCCTAGGCATAATTCTAATAGCTTGACTATAGCTAAACAGAACTGCCATCACAGCTCTGTTCCATTATAGGGAATTTTCAACACTGCATTGATGAATGAAAAAAATCATCAGACAATCCAACACTAATGTGGAAGCAAAGCATCAGATTTTCACAATATTTAGTATTGCCTGAAGTCTTACTTGAATACACGGAAAGATGAGTCAATATGTAATGGTCATTTTCACAAATTAGCTTGTCTTTTTTTCATTTTAAGAATCTGCATTTCCTCTTCCTGTTGTTGCAATTCAATTGAGAAAATAAATGACATGTGTAAATGGATTGTTTTATAGACGTTATGTTTAACAAGTTTTGCTGAGAGTTAATTTCTAAAAACAGCATGCATCCTCATTTGTTATTCCCTGTCACCTAAATCCTTTTGGAATTCTCATTTGGGAAAAAAAATCTTGTGCCAAGAAACAAGTAGCAGCTTCTACAAGATTGGTTTCAAACAGAACAAAACACAAGAAATTGAAATCTTAACTGATGGAAAATGTCAAAACAGTCAATAACTAAACCCAGAGGACCGATTATTCATATCATTTATAGAAGAAATATCCTTTCGGCAATGTTGCATAAGGAAATCACTCAGGATTTTCTGTGTGGAAAGTGCTTTTAGGCTCTCCTGTTTTTCAATAAATACATTTTCTACATCTTCCAGTCTAAATATCATGATAAGCTGAGTGATCAGAAAATAGAGAAATCATCAAAACCTATTATTATTTCATGTAAAGAATGTTTTGTATAAATATCTCAGTTTGGGAGATGTAGGTGGGATTTGTTTTTATTCGTGTTTGCTACAAGTAGGTCAGTTGAATATAATTTGAGTTTCAATCTATATGGTAAAAGGCAAGTGGGACAGATATCAAGTGAAAGATTTCAAACCTAGCTAACTCTTTTATTCAAAGCCTTCTGTTTCCTTCTTTCTGGGGACTTCTTTTTCTGATTTCAAACCTGATTAGAAATTACGTAATTGAGAACAAAAATTAGAATTGTTTACTGTCTGAAAAACATCAAAACCACACTTATTTCTTGAAGTAAAAGATGGTCTGACAGTCTGGCTCTGTTTCAGAAGTGTTCCATATCTATCAATATGTCTACTTATCAAATCCATCATTTATTTATCTTTCAATCTTTCTTTGATAGTTGATTTATTCATCTTTATTGGCCAACTGATTACCTACTACTATGCTTTTTTTATTTCATGTTTTTCGAAGATGTTCAATCTAAAGTATCGGATCAAAATTTGTGTGACATAATGCTCTCCTTTTTCCTTCTTCCTCAACAAAATATCAGACACTGCTACCGTAAAAAAATCCAGACATCACTTAGCTTAACAAGAGAAATTCAGGACTGTCTATGATCTTAGATGACATAAATTGACTGTGAAATACAGCAAGCACTAACAAAATGAAAAACACCACCTAGGCATGTCAACATTTAATGTTCCTATATTAACCTAAAGTGCTGCACTCTTGTGCCATAAAGTTTAATCATTTTCTACCCAATAAGAACATGTTAACACAATTTCTAGTTATTTTTCTGTGAATTATTGCCAAATAATTACACTAGCATCACAGTTCAGAATGAATGACATAATGTAGACTTAAACCTACATCGAGACAATTGATATTTACTCATGATGAGAAATATTCAATTGTAAGAGACAAAAAACACCTCTGAATCTTTTATAATGTTAAAGAAACTACAGGAATTTTGT
Organism: Pharyngocirrus eroticus; assembly: GCA_033118115.1. Lineage (NCBI taxonomy): Eukaryota > Metazoa > Annelida > Polychaeta > Saccocirridae > Pharyngocirrus > Pharyngocirrus eroticus. The sequence continues at coordinate 3,886 of JAVSBT010375404.1, forward strand.
TGAAGTACATTATGTTATTTGAAAAAGTTGATAGTTATTAATAGTTTGACAAAAAAATTATCAAAACCATATTATCGCATTGGTCCCATGATGCTTGGTACCATGTTGAAATTAATTATTTTATGTGTACATCGGAACAAAGATAATTTTGAGGATAGGATTTCCATACCTCTAGAATGAGGTTGAAATGCTATGAGGTAAGGAAATCTTAGCCTCAAAAATTGCTTGGTTCAAATGTAGAATATTTTTATAAATAAATTTCTAAACTTTTTCAATACATCAATATAGTTACATAAAGAGTAGCTTTCGGGCACGATCCCATGCCCTTGGTCACCTCTACAATAATGTAGAAATGAAATGATGGCGGGAAAATGACGTCACTCACATACAATGTAGAATAGTTTATTTCACAGTATCAAAGCCAAATCATTTGCTAAAATGAAAATGCTATCTGTTATGAAAGGAACATATGTTAATGTTTTATCTTGCAGTTTTATGTAATACATGTATTTCAATGATTCCTTTTTATCTTTTCAGGTTAGTCTAGATTCACGGGTAAGAGAAGTGATAAACAGAAACATGGTAGACCCGACACCACACACATTTGATGAAGCACAACTTCAGATATACACACTAATGCACAGGGATTCCTATCCCCGCTTCTTGAACTCTCAAATTTATAAAAGATTACTGCAATAAGACTCGTATATTATATATATCAATTGATATCAAATTAAATTACCCATTGAGATATATCATATGTTTTCATTTGTACAACAAAATGGTTTATATACAGAGCAGGGAGCAATGCCGAAACAAAAGGATGGTGTAAAAAAAAGTTTATGAAGAAAATATTCATGCTGTGTTGTGCATTGGTGTTTGAAAGGTCAAAGACAAGAGGAAACAAAATGGCCACAAAGATTCTTTGTACCAGAATGATTGGGACTGCTTATGTGATACCATAAAAAACTTATTGGATAACAATACCATTAGGGAACAATGGTGTAAAACAAATAAGAATGCTTTTTTGGTTGAAAAGCTGCTCGGTTGTCTTGATGAAATGTTCTCGTTGCATACACTTTTGACTCAAGAACACAAGAAATATTAATTTCACAGCTGATGCCAATGATGTTGAGTGCAGACACATTGTATGATATATTCTTAGGAGTTCATTTTGTGTATTAATTCATCCATATCTTCAAGTCTCAAGATTTTGGTGTTTGATTTTCCAGTTATTCTTCATCAACAAGAATGGAAATAAGCACCCATTTTTTCAACCCATTATCTCTGTAATTGTCATAGTGTTTTTTTGAGTAATATATTATTACAGATGTCATCATTATTGTGATAAACTGTGTCACATATTCCTTACGTCATATGTCATGACAAAAGATCTCCCCCATAGAGAACTGTCAGTATATTTTTGTGACAAAATGTGTTGGAAAATCTTGTTATGTGTTGATGGATTGATGAAAGATTGTCTGCAGCTTTTTCCAACTTGTAACAAGATCTGCTGAAAAGCAACTACTCTGTAGATATGTGATTATTCGATAAAAGTCATTCCTACTTTGTAATAGACTTTTCTGGTAGAAATCATGATGGGATTATAGAATTTATATTACACAATACACTTCCTTTCAACATAGTTTTGTAATAAGGAAGAAACACAAATAATGGTCATCTAGAACAGTGTTTTAGCCTCAATATTTTGGATTTATGCTTTGTGGAAAGTGGACGTCAAGCCGTTGGTTAGCATTTAAAGAAATGGAATTTGCAATTAATGTGTCAATATATTACCAACAGATATGGATGAAAAGTGAAGGGGTTTTGGACAAATGTTAAAAGACATCATATTGTGGATTAAAGGAGCAAAATGGCCAAGACACAGAACAATCAGACACAAACATCTCCATTAAAAGGGGGGAAACCCTATTGTAACTACTGAAACTTCAAAAGAAGATGGAAAAAAATCACCCAACCAAGAAAGCCTTATATTGATTCAAGTCAATTGTTAGCTATGTAGGCTGTGACTTAATACAGAAAAAAAGAAGAGAATAAGACATATAGCTCAAGATATATATATAAATCATGTTTTGTGTGCATATCAATAGGTTGGTTTTCAAGTGAAATATGAGATTTGTACTCACTTTGAAAACACCAGTTGATTATCACTGTTCAAATTCAGGAAATTGGCTCAAGTACTCAAGAAAAAAAATTATATACATTATAACCATAAGCAGAAATTGAGTACCATGAGGAAAAACAAGAAAATGTATGTGTTATTTATTCAATATATTTTACTCTCTTGCTGGACGCCTTGTATTTATATCCTTATACATATACATGTCGCTTCTGAATGTTCCTTTCCAGAATTATAATTACTTCAGTTTTGACAAAATCGAAGTGTTGTAAGAAAAAGGTGGTACAATAATTATTATACACAAAAACGTTGTTTTATTTATTCCATTTATGTTACCTTAAAGTAATTATTTTGGTTGCTTTATTATAATAAGAATTATTTTTGAAAATCTAGTCATTTGATTTTATTATTTTGATTAGTTAGACCTTAAATCTGAAGCTTATTCACTGCCAATTAAGTAATGGAAAGTTCTAATTAGAAGAATTTTTATGAAAAACAGTACCTAGTCTAATTTGATAAGAAAAGGATCACAATTAAAGATATATTGAAATTATATGTGTGATTTGACATGAAAATGCCTTTAAAGACAAAATAAATATATCTTGAAATATTATCTATTACTGCTATGAGTGTTGAATGCATTTCAAAATCATTGCCATTTCTGTTTTAGATTTCTTAATTTTAATTTTTTTGTGGCACAATGTATTGGTAATAATCTTTGACTTTAGCTTTTATTGGCTGGTGGATATTGAAGAGCCAAAATGATAAACCATTAAGAAGAATATTTTCTATGGCTATTTTTTAATGCATCGGGGCTAATATGATTTATATACATACCTGGATTTTATGGTAACACTGTGCATACTTTTTTTCATACCAGATGGAATATTTAGAATTCTTTATGTGTGGAATTAAGTCCATATAAATTAGAAGGCTATCATTCATATTTTTATCATCAGTTGCATTATTTTCCACTTTCTGCTAAAATTGTCACTCTTTTTTTTTGGTGTTTACTTTTTCCAAGTAATTTAACAAACAATAAAAAGCAGCTGATTATTAAACATTCCATGAAATATCACTCATCAACATGGTTCTCATCAAAACCACTACAAATCATGAAGCATAAACATGCACAAATATTCTGATATAGCCATTTTTAATTATGTTGTGCCCAGGCCTTTGAATGACAACACAATTATGTTAGATATATCTGACTACAACTCCAACACAATGGCTAAGTTGTGACGAGTAGGGTAAACGTATAAGATGTTGATACTGTTTCTGTGGATTCACAAATGAATAAGGATGCACAATCTAAACAAAATCCTACAATACAACAGTGTGCTGACAAGTTTTTCAATATGTTACAAAACCCCACTTTATCTTCTACTCTCTATACTATTTTGCCAAACAGGGTCAATACTTTATGTTGTCACGATGTTTATAAGAGCTGAATAGAATTAAATGTATGAATTGGTATCTCTATTTGTTTTGAGTGATCTTTCTACATTTCTTTGGATGCAGATATAAAGTAGCTAGTAATAGCTGGAATCATAGATATAGAAATTATGTTATTAGCCAATAGTTATTTCAATAGTCTAACAATCAAGAAATGTTCCCTTCTTCTATCTCATTTTGGAATTACATTGTATTTTTTCTTACATAAAATTTCTTCATTACTAATTTCTAGGAAAATGGGCATTGTGTTATTATGATGTGAAAGGAATTAAATTCAATACACTTCGTGGAGGCTATTACAAAACTATATGAACATTTTGAAATAAAAGAGATTTTGTAGAATTTAAAAATTATGCATAATATATTGTTAGTTATTTTAAAACGTAAGGTTTTTCAAGAATCCAACACACATATTTTAAACAGTGACTGGTAAAAGATGCTTTACTTTTGCCTATAGAAGTAGACTTTCAAATCTTATTTATTTCTTGATGCCAATAAATGAAAAAAAAACTTCATGTGACAGTGGTTGTGCAAAGAATGAGATGTAACATTGTGTGTTCAAACATTTTTCATCATTGTTACTTTATTTATGATCATCATCTAGTTTAATACATATTTTGTCTCGAATGAATTTCTCATTATTACATGTATAAATGCATCCCATGGATCTATTACAAGATTTGAACATTGTTAATAAAATCACCTGCAATGAGTTGTAAAAGTTGACTGTCTAATACGGACTGGGTTAGAAGACAAATGTTAATGGGTGACTTGATGCTTGAATCAGATTGGTGTATTCTCCCAGAGTTTGTCCCATTAGTTTTAATGGCGTGAACAAAAAAGTAACATTAAAATGACCAAGATAAAAGACACCATTGTTTTTCATCAAAATGATATACTGCAGTATTACACAGATGAATAATTTCAAGCCAAATATATGGGAAAAAGTAGAAGGAACATTTTTACCTAGAATTTGCCATTTGGTAACATTGATTGTTACTCTCATCTTTTATGACAATTCTCCATTTCCACACACTTCCGTTTCTTGTTTCATCCTTTTCTTATATATGTAGGGTAAACTCGGGAAGAATATGTCAAGGTTCAAGTTTGATATGTTAGTCTGCATCCTTGTTATAATGTGGTTTAGATTCTTGTAAATAGCATAATTATACAGTTTATAACTAAAAAAATGTGTTGTTGACTTGTGCGAGAGTTCCCTGATGTTGAATGTCATGTCATATTATGGATGTGGGTGTAATTGTGTTTGAAAGTTTATGTCCTTAACTAGGAACTAATTAGTAGATTGTTAATGAAATTTAAGTTATCATTTGAATGTTATTTGTCTGTTAAACAACATCTCTGAGAAAGTTGGAGATGTGATCAGCATGCATTGTGAAACTGATAGACTGTGTGGCAAAAAATGTCATTCAAACGTATTATATAAACTATATAAATACATATTAATGGTTTTCATCAACTACAGTAGTCAGCAGTTGTCAGTTATTAAATGACTGATATTTTTCAATTGTATATAAATGTATATGCAGGTATCTTACATACTTGTATTTAAAAGTTGATATCATTGTGTTTTACTTCAAAAAGTGCCAGAGTTTTGTTAACTGTATGAGTCATGTTTGTTATACAGTGTGAGATATCCTTTATCCTGTGTATTTCATGTCTTTGTGTCCATATGATAACAAAAACAAAGTACAGAAAAAATGGAGAACACTATTCTAGTCATCACTTCCATGTGATAAAGATTCTCAGTTTCACAGAATCAAGTGTGTGCGTATATTAAACACAACAAGGTTTATATTGCAGCAACGAGTTTTAAAGTACTTCTTTCTCTATTTGGTTTGATAGGCAATCAAATATATCTAATCATTATTATGATACTAAAAGGTTTGTCAGATTATATAATCTGCAGGTATTGTAAATGAATGATTCCACAGAGTGCTCACAAATTAAGTGATTTTCCGAAATTAAAGAGTCACCATACATTATAACGCAAGACAAAGATGTACATTACAAAATATCTAACAAAGAAAAACACTTAAGTGATAGGGAGAGTCAATCTTTATTTGTGCAATTGATAAATAATGTATTAAGAAGTTTCAGAACCACATAACAGGGTTGATTGCAAGATCTGAAAAATATACATTGTGTTGTATTTTTTTCAGTTTAAACCTGTTTGCAAAATATGAAAAATCAAATGGAAATGAAATATTTATACCTTTAGTCATATTTTTATCCAAATGATTGATTAAATGCAATATACTTATTTGTGTAGTGTCCGTGATAATGTGCAATATCTATGTGGTGCAATTGAATGTTCTTGTCTATTCAACTAAAGATTTTTCCCATTTTTGCAGATTGCTTATCATTTTGTGAATGTTTTAGGAGAGTGAATATAATAAACGTTTATCAAATTATTTATATATATATATATATATGTACACTCAAAAACAAAAAATACTTTATTAAGTTTTAGAATGTTCTTGAAACTGTTACACATGTACATAGCTGAGATCAATCTACTTCTATCACTCATAGAATGATTGCAAACTCCTCTTGTATCTCTAATGATAAGGCAACCACTTCCATGACAGTTCTTTTTGTTTTTGTTGACATTAAGTGAACCCTATCATGAAAAGATTTGTTAGTTGCTCCAGTAAACAGTTCCTCTTGTTGTTTCCTTTCAATTTTTCTTCAGCTTTGCTGGACTCTCGCATAAGATAATGCCATCTTAAGAAGAGATGGTTATCTGTGTTTATTATGTCGATTAACTGATTATTAGTGTTGTCTTCAAATGAATAAACTATGTTGATTCATATACTTGTAATAGGTTATAAGCTTGTTGACTTAATTTCTTTCATACGGTTTTTATGAATTGTTCAAAACATACCGAATTAATACTTCCAAGGATTAGAATGCATCATAAAATCCATAATTGTTTATTTGATTTACATGTAAACTACATGAAAACATGGTGAGATTTAATAATAGTAACAATATTAAAAATTAACGACCACATATACACTTGGTTTTTAAAATGTTTTAACTGGTAAGGTATTTTATTAAATATAACATCACAATCAATTTGCCTCTGTCGTCTAATATTACACTTGGTAGTAATTTATGCATGATGGTAATATCAATAAAAAACATCAAATTTCCATCTTCTATGGACTAATCCTCTTTTCCGATTCCAACAAAATCTTTGACCTTAAGATGACCTATGTCTGATATTGTCCAATGGGAGGGTTTGTCTTCATTGCAAGTACATGAAAACCTAAAAAAATAAATATGAACAGGTTAAGATTATTTAAAAAAATATATTCAATCAAATTTATTCGAGAGTGGGAAATTACACAGGACATTCACTTTTGATTATCAAAGAATTTAACGTTTGACATTCCACAATCTGTGAGCCTGAATCTATTTTATTTTATTAAACAAATATTAAAACACCTTTTTAAAATCTAATAAAATCTTGTACACCTTTTCTCTACATTAAGGCGTCATGAGGGTCTAATTGCTTTTTTAGATATGCACCAACATATGTCCCAAATAATCATTCATTATAAA
>JAVSBT010375515.1:0-25967 GCA_033118115.1 Pharyngocirrus eroticus
TAATAATAATAATAATAATAATAATAATAATAATAATAATAATAATAATAATGATGATAATGATAATTCTTTATTGGTGAATTGCAACCATGAGATGAAATATTTACAAATACAAACTACCTTTTCCAAGGACAAACATGGGGAAAGGCCGGGTTTTCATTTAAGGGAAGTTTATTGTTTGAGTATTCAGTGTGGCATTTCATGACCTAATTGGCTGAATTGTTCATGGCAGGTCCAATTATAGTAACAAAGCTTACTATTTGTGATCATAATTATCACAAAACAGAAAAAAGGCACTAATTCTGACTTTTGTTGCCAATGCTGCATGCCCTATTTTGGTGTTTTCTGGCCTTTTTGCTTATGTTGTTACTTTGAATGATGATAGAGTGTTTATGTTGCATATAGAGTAGACAGGTAACTGATCATTCACAGCCAATAACAGTTTCAAAATATCTCACCAAACACTTTGAGTACAAAGTCTTTCTTGTCAAACTACACCATAGAAACATTCTGAAATATAGTCTTTAAATAATCATAATTTCTATGTTCTTAATGACCCACTAAGGTTGAATGTATATAAAATGCATGATGAGTGACTTAAGTTTTAGAATAAAAAAGACCACACCCAACAGCACCACCCAAAGGCACCACTCAATTGTGTTATCTGACTGTGCGACCCAGCATGACCTAGAAATTAATGTCAAAGTTAGATTATCTGTACATGTGTTACATTTGTTTTAACAATGTATACATACCATGAGTTAATTAAATATATTTTGGTGGTCTATATAAAGGTTAAACTCGAAGTGAAGAGAATTTACTTTAATTTAATCATTTTCTGTGTCTTTACAAATCAACTCCTTCATTACATATTCATTGCTCAATACAAAAACTAGCCCCAACAGTTTTAAATGTGACCTTTCTAGTGTTTTAACTGATTTGACTCTGTCTTTGTTAATAATTTCTACCTGAGACAGCAGGTGTGAACAGTTGAAGACAAGAGGCCATCTTGGTGTCAAATCTCAGCCAATGCTGCTAGCATCAAGATATTCTAATCCCAGCCAATGCTGCAGGCATCAGCACATTCACATAACTTAGTCTTAATCACAAGGAAGTATTTGTCATGTTTGTTTTGTATACAAAGAATGCATGAAATAATATTTGAACCTTATGGCTCATTTTATATGCAATGTCAAATCACCATACACTTGCTATATATATAACCTTTTAACCTTTGATTATTTAGTGTTTTAAAATGTGACAAACCTGTCTCTTTTCTTCAAATGTTTAAACTTAAAGAGTCCCTGTCCTCCATCTGTGCTAGCTATTGATTGATATGCAACAGTACCCCCTAGTCCAACACTTACTAAAGATAAATGTGGTTTTAAGGACTTTTAATAAATGGAAGGGTGGAGGGCATATTAGAATAATCAGCCATGTTTTTTAAAATCAAAATATGCGACCGGGTACTACGTCTCATGTTTCAGACATCCCTCCCAACCCCCAACCCCCAAGATGTTTATGCCTTTCTTTCTACTTAACAGTGGGCTAACAACGTATTTCTTATCTTTTCTTCCAGTATTGCTTTGCAATTTACTACAGAAAGGAAGGACAGCGCCAATATGATCTCAAAGCAGAAACAGAGTCTGAATGTAAGGCATGGATAGACGCAATCAGGCAAGCCAGGTAAAAAAACTAACCAATTATCTCCAGGAATTAAACAACACATATCACGATTGTTGATCTGTTAATTATCCTACTCAAAATTGCATTGCATAATTAAGTGGTTTTGAATAAATATACCATTTGCAAATCAGCCTTTTCTTCAGGTTATAGATATCTTTTTTAAATTCTGGGCTATACTACATACTGATGGCTTTCATCAAGGTATGAAAGCCTGGGTTTCAATAAAAATAATATGAGATTCAAAGGCTGGCTTCCTTACAGTGCAGGCCCAAAAGTATTTTGATTTAGTTTTAACTAAAAATACATTTGTATAAAAATGTTGCGATGTTCGCAGATGGTAACATTAATTTCTCCATGACTTTATGCTTTATGTGCTGTACTGTATAAAATAAACCCATCCTATGTCACAAAGTCCTCACAAGCTGCAGACAGAAATGTTGTTGGGTCCTGCTCATCCCTCACAGTTGAAAAAACATTTTATAGAGATGACTATATGGTCTCCTCTCTGTTGGTTGAATGTGAGCAGGTCCCTGAATGTATTGGACCTGCCCATCCTTCTATCAATGACTTTGACTCCTTGGTTATAGGTGAAATGTGATTATATATTCTCCGCTGCCCAAAATTCTGATTTTATAAAAAAAAGAAAGAGTGAAAACCTTTCCCCATATCAAGGACAAGAATACCTTAACGATGAAATGCTGCTATCTATAGTCATCAGGCCAAGCCGTATCCTCTATTTCCTCTATAAAATACAAGTTGAGCTCTATAGTTTTTTTTCATTTTTGGTTGGTTCTATTTGCTCAGCTAGAGTCAAGCTCTTATTTTTTGTCAGGTTTTTGTTGTAATGTGATTTGTATGGGGTTCTTAATGTAGTTAACAGGTTGCAGTGCCTTGTATGATGGACTGTAATTGTGGACCCAGTCTATCACCAAAATAAGCCCCTGTAGGATTCCTTTAAGAATGTGTCTTTACTACAAATGACTTTAGACAGGAGTCCATTTATTTGGAACTTCTTAAGGAGATCAAGAGTGATCACTCCACAGGCTTCAGCCTATAATTTCATTTGATCTACCTTATCTACCTTGCTTGTAGAATCGACTTTTAAAAACACCAAAAGGAAACAGAAAGAAAGAGCAGGCATTTACCTTAATAATGTCAAGGGGATTTTTATTGTTTTGGTAGTTTTTTTCAAGAAGAATTTTTTTTTAAGTTGGTGGGGAGAAAATGAACAGGTTCATGATATTTTTTATCTTACAGGCTTATAGTTATAGGAAAAAGGGATACAATTTTAAGAATGAATTTTTGTCTCTCTACTTTAGACTAAAAGAGTGTTGATTGAAATAAGCTTGAGGACAAGAAAGACCTTTTGAGAAGATCATTCAAACTTTCTCTTACTTTCATTCCCTTGGCAATGAAAAGTATTTTTTTTTGAGAAAAATTGTCTATTTCTAATTCTCTCTTATGAAAAGAAACAAGGTTATCATATATCTGAAATTATAAAGACATGAATTGGGGAATGTGTAGATATAAATCTTCTTTATCTTTGTTTTTGATATCTTGAAAATTGCAGGAATAAAATAAAAAGATTTAACATGTAGCTTATTTGTTGTGGTATTGTAATACTTTTCATGCAGTAAAGTGACCTTTCATAGATGTTGAAATGAACCAATATGAAAAAGTTACGTAAAACAAAAATATATACTTATTCTGAACAAAACTTACTGAAAGTAGCAAATCAGATACAATTTAAAAAACACAATCTGCTCTACCCTAGTCCAAATAAATGCATGCCAAATACATGGGGCACACCTGCCAATGCCTGACGCAAGGATATAGACAACTCCAGGCATTTTCTGCCAAATGCCTGCTGAATACTGGAGTTCATTGATTTTTTTCTCTAAGAAAATGCCTGGAGTTGTCTTAATCCTTGCGTCAGGCATTGGCAGGTGTGTCCCATGTATTTGGCATGCATTTATTTGGACTAGGGTATAACTATGTGAAATACCTCAAAACATGATACCATCAAAGAAAGTCTCTTCTATCCTTTATCCTAGTTTAGATGTATGAAATTAATGGTATTCATTTTTCAAATACTGAAGGCATCAAATCAATAGACAGCAAGAGATATTCTTTTTATTTCCTGTTTTGTACTAAGAGTAAGAACTTGAATTGGAACCACAATGTATTGTAGATAGTTCTAAAGACCTGCCCACTATATTGCCTCCTTCATAAAGCAGACAATTACACTGTCACAGTGAAATACAATACAGCAGAGTCCCAGTGCAAGCTGAGCAGAAAAAAGGTCAAATTACCACAATGAAAAGATATCTTTGTTTGTCCAAGGGTATTGCAACTGAAGGATTATCATGGTATTTTGTGATCCCATTCCTTGGTCTATTTTCCCCTGCCGCCTTTTGATTATCTTTTTAATTAAGAAGGTGTGGTTGTCTCTTATTTTTTTGTTTTTGTAAATGTTAATATATACATGTATACCAAAGTACCGCATTTAACAAATCAGATACTACAAAAGTAGATGATTTTTGGTAATAACATTTTTTTAAGGTTGACCTATTTTAGTTTTGAACATTTCAAATGTTAAACCAATTACAGTGATTGAGTGAAGTTTGTATTATTAAATTGTGGCTATTGGAAGCCTTTTAACCAAATATATACACCTTTGTGGCGTTTAGGTTTGTTAAAGAAAGGTAATTCTTTGGGATATATTTTTGCACTTATTAAACCCACTCAGAGGTCACCATACCCATTAAAAGAAATGGTGCAAAAGTAACTACTAAAATGTTTCTATGTAAAAGAAACAAATAATGTCTAACTCATCATTTTTTTATCGCAAATATACTATGTACAAGCCCTGTTTTTTTACTATCGCAAGCTTGTTTAACGGAATTCACATACTAGTACTCTAATTAAGTAAAATGCCATGATGAAATGAAATTGAAATTGCCATGCAAACACAGCATAACTAACCCTTCTTGGAATGTGGATATATCATACCAGGATTTCAAAAGGAATTGGACAATTATAGAAATAATGAACATTTTTTAAACTAATAAGGAAATGTTATATTTTATCATTGTAATGGTGTTTTTTATTTATTAAGATTATTTTTACAATTAGGCCTACTCTTAATCTTGGAAATGTTGTTTCCTGAGGGATAAAGTATTGACCATTAAAAGGAATGCAGGCCAAGTATCGAGCCTGTTCCAGTTGATAGCTACTACACTACAAAGTTGTAAGTTTTGAGAAGATCTTCCTTGACATTAATATATTCATAAAAGAAGGAACAGCTATTAATTATCAGTGTAGTTTTTGATAGTTGGCTTCTTATGTGATTTGCTCACTGAGGCCCCTTTTTCCCCCTTAAAAGTTATGATTATGAAAAGATCTAAACATATTTGTCAATTAGACTTTTTAAATGACATATGGACCAAATGTTTTACGCTATAAACTATCAATGAACTAGTAGTACTACAGTAACTGTAGTTATCATGACGTAATAGTTATGCTACATGCAGTGAAAGGCTGCTGTGATAAAAACAAAACAATGTGGTACCCTCTTCCTTCACAAGATTCAAGAAGCTTATGAATAGCCACATATCTGATGATATATACCCATATATCACCAACAATAGTTGAGTATTTTGATTCAGGCACTAACCAATAAATCACAAATGATGCAGTTAGTGACTAAATAAATGTTAAAATCAACATGAATTTCAAATAAAAAATAATATCCAAAGGAAAAGGAAAATACAAAGTTCTTTTCAGATGACTCAAAATAAGCATGGGCATAAAAGAAATGACCCTACAATTATCAACCTTGGAAGCATCTGCAATTTGGCTTGATAAAACAAACACAGAGACAGAATAGGACTTAAAATTAGAAATAAGCAACTCCATGGCAGCTCAGTACTAAAACTGGCTTATATTTTTTTCCTGTACAAAAATAATTGGAATAGCTCTATGATGAACATCTCTCTAACATGAGAAGCCATTTTGGTTTTAGTAGCGGGTTAGTGACACCAGCACACCAAGAAATGGTTGTTTTTACGTCTTAAATTATTTATACATGTACATATGTTAGCAATCCTCTTTGTGGCCATTTGTTTCTTACATGTAATTAACATGATGGATTTTGTTACCCAGGAGGGGGTTTGAAGTTTCTGTTTGCAAGACTTCTGTGTCATGCTGTGGTGTTTTATCATTATCTTGACTTGGTGTGTACTCTTTGAATAGCTTGACCTGAGACTATGAAATATCAGCTATTGGCTAGATTTCTTAAGCACAAGCGAATGAGAGCTTTTACTCCCCCCGGGCAAGATGCTAGTCTATCACAGGTTACTTTCCCAGAAGTTTTCTGGTACGCATTTAACGTGTTCTGGGTGAAGAATTGAAATTGGGACTAATCATCTTTCCCAAAGACACTGAGCCACCATGCTCCCAAGGTGTTATGTTGAGTAAGACTGAAATATGTTGCAATCATTGTGGATACTTAAGTCAACATAGCTTTTTTAATTCCAAAAGTGTGTCTGGAAACAAATTCGATCCAAATGGATAAGTTGTTACCAGTGTGAAAAAGGGGGGGGGGTAAATAGATTCCAAACTCTCTAACCATAGCCAAAATGCAAGTTTTCAACAGGGTACATTAGTATTTACTAGCATGCATTTGGGTAAGAAATGCATGGAATCAAAATAAACACAGGTAATGCTACGGTCACAATTGCCCGGAAGAACAATTTATTCATATTTTATCATATATCATTCAAATTTTAATTCTTCTGAATTCTGGAATTCTTAAGAATTAAAATAATTTCTTACTTTCAACTTATGTTCTTCTTACAGCTTAGAAGGTGCATTGTATATTTTGACACCTTTCTTACCCTTGCATATGGAATTACCAAAGGACACAATGTTAGATGGAACTTTGCCTTGTTCATCTTTGCTTCATATTTATTTTATAACTTGAAGGGAATGTGATTATGATTCTCTATATATTGCTAGTATTGAAAGGTTGTCCATATCAGGGTAGCTTCAGTATTTATATTTAAATAAGGCAGAATAGAGATTATACTTTTGTATTGCTAGATTAGTATTAAAACATGCCATTGCTTGAGATAAGATATTACTATCTATAATGTAGGAGACAAAAGATTGATGCAAGCAGAGACATAAAATGAAGCCACCCCCTTCCAATTTCTATCAGCATGGATGAATTGTTAACAGCTAGTGTTGTATAATGTATTGACTTTATTCCAAATTTCTAGGGCCGTTATTCCATTAGCTTGTATGACAGCTCCTAATCCTTACAATGGCAGCCATAGGGACTTGTGTAGTCATGTACCCTGCTCATAAAAGATGTATGCCCTGATGACAAGATATTGCTTTTGGAGAAATTGCTAGTCAGGCAGAGGTCTATAACAAAAACCAAACAAATTCTCATTGATCTTGAAAGCATTAAAGATGGCTGCCTCTTAGTTTTGACAATGGAAATGGTATTTTTCTGCAAACTCATTTGAAAGTAAATGATCTCTTGATGGGTAGACTATTACTTAATAGGGTTTTTGGTTTAAAGCTACAGCTTCATCTGTTAGGGTAGCATCCACTCTGAAAGTAATTTGAGTTTTTTTTCTTTTTTTTGTGGCAAAGGAATAGAAGCATTTCCTGACCAAGATTTTACATTTATTGATGGCACAAAATCTCATTGATATTTAGTCAATCTTAGGACAACTATTTATGTATCATAAATTATGTATATTGTTTTCAAAACATCTATTACTTTTTTTGAAAAGTGCTGAAATTATGCCAAAAGTTTCCTTATCCTATTTACCCTGATGATAATGATGTTATAATTGAAATATTGCATATCAGGATTTATGAATTCATTTCCTTATCCCTTTTGCTACCTTCGCAAGTGTACCACCACTTGAATAATGATTATCAAGCCATTGGTTTATGACCCTGATCTTAAATTAAAATGTTCTATTACTAAGCAAGTCCTTGTTTTCCATATATACACACACCTATACATTTTCTGTTTTATTTCAGTTATAATAAAGTCTTAGAACAAAAAGAACAGCTTGAACAGAAGCATCTTCATCTCCTGCAGATTTTGGACAGTGAAAGACAGGCCAAATGGCATTACGTACAGCAAACCGAAGAGCTTACTGCTGAAGTAAAAAAACTGAAAAATGAGGTAGGATTCTAATATGAAAATTAAGATTTTGCAATGTCTTCTTTGAAGAAATAGATATAAATTACACATTTCTAAACTTCTTGATTGTATTTTTGCCCCTAAATGTATTGCCATGTACAATTTATTTTCTTGGAACTTTTCCAATTAAACTCGAGGAGGCAAAAAGACATTCTGTCATTGTTCCTTTGAAGGAGACATTTGTCCCTTAAAGCTTTCATTTTTTAATGTCAATCATTTAGAAGACATCCACACCTACATACTATATATGGCAGACATTAAAAGAAATGTGGTGTATTAAAGAATTCAAGAGTAAAATAAAAACTGAATGAACTTTTCTATCTGTTTGCTGTCTGACTCTATTCCCTTTAAAATAAGTCTTTTGGAAATGTAAAAGAAGAATTTTTCCATCTCATTTTGTTTTTTACAGTATTTATTCTGCCAAAATGTCTAATTTGTCAATAATGTACTGTAGTGAAAAATATATAGCTACACAATTGTTTTCAATATTTGAGTTTGATTGATCATTTGCATTCATTTTTTTTATCAAAACATGATAAACAATCAGACCGATGTTTTCATCCTATCAATAGAGATATTGGTGTCTACACATTTTGATGAATTGTAGGAATAATTGTAGCAAATTGTTGCATCCATTTTGAATGGTTGATGTAGAACAATTCATAACAACAGGAGATATTGTTGTTTCTATGGAATGTTTTGTTGCAAATATATTGTGTTGACTTGTATTAAAATTCACACAAAAACAGCAAAGAGAGAAAAGAGCCAGGCTTTGCAAAGCCTATCAATTCCTGATTAGAAGCTCATTTCTAGTTGCTATGGTTACCATAGAATTTATGATATAGCAGAATGCTTCGAATCAAAATTCAACCTTTTTCTTCCCAATTTGACATAAATCTATTGCTTGGAAAGCTTTTTAGTAGTTGCATTTATTTACACTTCTGTCTATTTTTTTCCTCTTTTGTATATAGATTTAATCCACTAATGAATGGAAATGCTATTGTTTTATAATGGAAAAATTATGTTTCAACTTCCACCTGTTTGTGTTCAATATTCCTTATCACTGAGAATAGTGTGCACAATCGTCAACAATTACATAACTTTCATCTCATTTGGATGAAATACCTACAATGACCTTGGCATCTCCTTTGAGTGATATTTGGAATAAAAATTGCAAGGTCAAATGCAAATGGACTTGTCACCTAATGACCACAATTATAAGTGTGAATTTGTGTAGATTCATCTAACTAGTTACATTATAGTATACAAATTTGAACTCTTGACTAGTTACAATTTGAAGCCAATTATGAAATGTTAGGGGGGGAGACCAGGTCAATTGACCTCAGTAACATCTAGTGACCCACTCTTACCGCCATCTAGCGGACACAGCCAAAACATTTCATAATTGGCTTAGGATGGCTACAGAGTAGCTGAAAGCTCCCAAGTAAGCTTCAAATTGTAACTAGTCAAGAGTTCAAATTTGTATACTATAAGTGTGAAGTCATCAAGTATGATATGTGATACATTGAAAGCATAACATATTCACTCTTTTAGTGTTAATTTTTATGGTATAGTCCACTCATTTCATATAGAATTGGATAATGATTGGAAGTAAACGCAGCCAATTCTTTTTGAGTTCCAGATCTTTTTGCTTTTTTTTTTCAAATTGCACTTGCTGATATAAGATTAATTCTAAGTAAAAAGGTTATTTTGAAAGAAAACTATTGTCTCAAAAATTGAAAGCAACGCATGGATAAAAAAATTGTATCTACAATGTCCCTCCTTAGTTTAGGCAATTCTTGTAATCAATTATTTGGAGCAAGTGTAATTTAAAAAAAAAAAGGCACAGTACATGAAATGTTGATATGAGGAATGATTCTTTTTATACACTTCATTTGAATATCGCAACTTTATCTGAAATTGAAAATGTAACATTCCTTACAACCAAAGCTGGAAACCCACAAGTGTGTCATTCTTTTAACATGATATGGCCAATATGTGTCCCAAGCTGACCTATATTACTCTTGAATTTGAAATCTGTTTGCCAATGCCATTTTAAATCACCATTATGCTCTAAAATGGCAGATATCCCATTACAATGATAGCTTATACTTGTGATGCTCTACAGATTAGAGGTCAGAATGACACAATTTTCACTTTCAGTTTCACTGCATTTATCAATCAAGCTAAAAGATCATCCTGATCTTATGGTCATTTAGCATTTCAAATCAGTTTCTAAATGAAAAATCAAAATGACCTTATCATGAGGTAACAAAGGAAAAATCAGGATTTTTGCCTTATATCCAGACCTTTCTTGCAGTTGTGGATCTTTTAGTTTGATGGTAAATTTGCTTGATTGACAAACAAGGGGGGGGTTGTTAAAATGATGGCAACCTTTGACCCTTGTTTGTCGGTTTCTATTTGACTTGTTTGTAGCTTGCTGGAACCATCAAATTCTATCACAACAATCTTTCAGTAAGTCTTTTAGCATGCTTTATGTATAGTCTGTAGATGTATGTATCTGTCTTGTGTATTATACAGATTAAGTACTTGTGAGCTTATTTATCTACTAAATGTACCATAGAACCACGGTAGAATTAACGTTGTGTCTGAAATTTTATAATGGAATTTTAAAAAAGTTAATTGAATTCACATTACAGAAAATATCATATTTATTAGGCTGCTTGTGAACATTAATCCTAATAGGTTGCCTATAGATTAACCTTTACCCATCTTCTAGCCTAACCCTTTTGATTCCTGTGGAAAGGCCCTTTTAATTCCTCTAGTTTAACCCTTTCCCCTCCTTTAGACCAACCCTTTCACTTCCTTGGGATTAATCATTTACTTAATCTAGACTAGATTAAGCGACTCATTGTCACTATGTCAAACCTATGAAGTAGAATGCTGTACAACTTGACCTATCTGACATTCACTGTCTGTGTGTGCTATTGCCAATGACCAAAAATACCCTTCAAAATTAGTGATTTTTTTTATAAATGTGATATTCTGAGATTAAAATTGACATTTCAGAGAAATCAAAGATAGTTTCATGATTATTGTAGAGTACTTGAACATAAACAAACAAACAAACAAACAAACAAAATAAATCAACTAAAGGTAATAAACCGTAGTGTGTTCTATCAACGATCCTCCCATATACATTTTTATAATAAGTTGACAAATCAATAAATTTAACATTCTGATATTAAAAACAACATTTCAGGGAAAACCAAAGACTGTTTTGATATCAGTATAATGTACTTGATTGTTATCAAACAAAATTGCCAACTAAAATTTCCTCAATTTTTGTGGTGGTTTTCTTTTAGTTATAACTTATATTGACATGAAAATGTGATATGATCTAATTCTTTGTCAAATAATCTAGAGTTTTATTATCTAACTAGTGAAACCACAGCAATTGGAAAAAATATTTGAGTTCCTTAAAAAAAAAGCTAATTTAATAATATTATTATTTATAATAATACATAAATATTTAAGTTTGGATTTTGAGAAATCATTCAATGTCAACGATGTAGCATTTAATCATCGGTAGATATTTCAGCTATGCCCCGATGATGTTACAAAAAAAATACAACTTGACTGCATTCATCCTTGGCTTTGTAGAACAATACTTTTAATTCTAAAAATTCAGTACAAAGAAAATGCTTGGAGGCACATACAGGACTGACTGACAGAGTGACTTAAACAAATGGAATGCATGTATGATGAACAGCTTCAAGGCCTTGAGCTGCAGGGATAAAGAAAGATAATTCTTCAGTGATTGCTGTTTGAAAATTGATGGAGAGCTACAGTCACTCTCCTTTAAGTCAGAGTGATTGCTCTGCTCACCTGGTATTTTTCCAAATTAATAAACAATTAAATATGACAATTGTACTGCTATGGTATCAACTACTACTAACTACTTTTCTTGAACAAATAATGAAGAAGACTAAATGAAAATCACATCACATGACTTGATATAAATTTAAAAATCACTCCTGCATTTTTTAATAGATTCATATGGTTGGTAATTGCTATTGATTTTTCATATTTCTCTTAATTTCAACTGAGAAAATGTTCTTACTTCCAAAGTTCCATTCACTGACAGTTGCATCTATAGACCAAGTCATCAATTTGGAATTGCCTAATCAGAAGATGTCTTCATCACAATATTATAGCACAGTGATCGATTTAGAATTGTTTGGTAATATTTAAAATTGTGCTAAACCAATCTGGTCCGACAGTCTGGTGGCTCAATTGATTGCTGTAGCAACATCTGTAGTAGAAACTTGAGAAATAATGCCATTGCAATTATGACCTATGAAACCATGATAAGCATAATGGTTCAATAGTTTTGGTCCAAACACCTTAAAAGTTCAAGTGCTTAAAAACATCACATGAAACTATTTACATATGCATTAGGCCAAAATAAAAAGATGTTTTGTTTCGGGTTGAGCGCCCGGGTGGTTTCCGGTACCGTCTTCACCCGGCCGGAAGTAGAATTTTTTTTTTTTTTAAATTGACAACTATATTCAAACAATATCAATTAACTCTTTCGATCTAACACACTAACTTTTATAACCTTCTATCAAATCACTTACAATTACACTAGATCCCAGTATGTCCTCACATGTGACATCTGGTGGTCAAAAAGGGTATTAAAAAACCCAAAAAAACCCACTTTTTCCTCCCTCCCTCATGAGATTTTTTTTGGCCATGAGGTCAACCCTAAACGACTTTTTTTTTAAAAAAATACTGGCCTTACATCGGAGGTAAAATATCAGATTATAACTGGTACATTTCCTAAGCAAAAATGCGTAATTGCTTCTGTGAACTTATCAGACATTCCATGACATTTGTCATCCTGAGATTATTTTAAATGAGCTCTTCTGACAGATACCTGCCATGTCTAAAATTAGCCAATAATCAAATAGCACACATAAATATGATTATCTAAATAAAAACATGTACATCTACAAACCATTACAGGCATTTTACATCTGTGAAAAGCAGGTATCATTACGCTAATGACAGCCTTTTAACTTACTATGATTCATTGTATTTCAATCATTTTTGTATCATTTTGAATTTTGCTCTTATCTAAAGCTTTTGATCAAGTCTGCAATCTTTGTCAATCTGAAAACTTTAGGTCAGAGTAAAATTCAAACCGGTCAAAGGTTAAAATACTAATGATTGACATATTTATGGTTAGAAGAATCTACATAAGACTATCAGAATTGTACTTTAGTTGTCATCAAATGCTAATCAAAATGGCTGTCATTGTGCCTCAAGGTCAGAATTCAAATTCAATAATTTATCCTAAAGCTATCACAGCCTAATCTTTGACACAGCCACAAAATACTATGTGTTTAATTGTTGATTGACTAAATGTTTATAAATACAATTGAAACTAGGAAAATGCAACTAGAAAATAGAATACAAACTGAATAGATGACCTTGGCAAATCTCAGGTTTACTGTGATTATCAAAGGTTTGATGCACAGGAGCAGCCTTGAACATACAGTCATGTACTTGGAAAAATAATTAAAAGGTAGTTACACAAGGTTAAGTTGATTGTTAACAATTATTTCTAATAAGACACTTCATATAGTAGGGCTTATCTTGATATAAAATTGTTAAGAAATGTTTTTTTTTGGAAAAGTTAAAGTTTGTAAATAATTGCCTTGAATTTGTTCTGATTGATGATATGGATCACCTTCATATTCAGCCAATGCTAACACATAGATACATGAGAGGTAAATGAACAAGCAATGTCACAGTTGACAAATATTTGATTCTTTTTTATTGTTTTGCTGCCATGGTTTCATTTCTTTTCTCCGGTGACTTTTTAATCACAGTTATTGCAGGATTAATATTACATTTTGCATAGGGAGTCGTGTCCAGGAAAGGGTTTGATTAAACATTTAAAAAATCAATAGGATTCTATTTAATTTAATGATGATTAAAAATTATGTGACACTTGACCTTTAATGATACCTCATTGTAATGTTTTGATATAACTACAAAATATGAAGACTGATGAATAGCACCATATATATATATATATATTCTAGGGGAATAGCTCTTGCTTTATTGATTTCAAAGGGAGCATGGTGACTCCGTGACAAATGCTTATTTATTATAGATCAGAAGATTGAAGATTTGATTCCCTGCCTTGCACAATGTTTTTATCCTTTGGAAAGATTTTTCATGCAGGAAGCGTTAAAACAGTTACCAGAATAATCTGGTAACCTGCAATGTACTAGCATACTGTCCAGGGGGAGTGAAAATTACCAGTCCTTTGTGTTACAGGACTTGAGGATATATAAGCCTTTACTTCATAAGCCAATAGGCTTGGGTCAGATTTTGCTTACTACATAGGTTGCAGTAATGAGCTACAGTGTGTAAACCGTTAAAAACAAGAGGGTTGACATATTTGTTATACACCTTTTATTGTTGATAGTATATTGGGACACATCGATTCTAGTGATGTGTAATTTGTCTGCCTTTGGATAAGCATATTTAAAAAATCTCATTACACAAGGATTTAGAATAACAGTGTATGATCATGAACTCAGTCATCAGTGAAGACAATTGAATTACCATAACTCAAAAGATTAACTATTTTTATACAAATCTAGCTGTGACTACACATCTATCATGCATGTTTGTGGCGTCTCATTTGTTCCAGCTTACAAGGTGGCTCCTGATTCCCTGTGTTGAATAAGCTGCCTTCTCATCTGCATGTGTGTGTGTGATGTACTTTGATACATATTCAATGTAACAAGACCTTCTAGACACAGAAGGCTATTTGATAAATAGCATCTTATAATGTTGGATAGCATATTTTAATTTTTGGCACAGTTTCTCAGATATTTAGAGTTGACTTTGCATGCAAAAGTCTATCTACTCTGCTATTGTAGTCTTAATGTAAAAAGGTGACCACCCTTTCATTGACATTGATTCATTTAGATGCCATTGTCATTATAGTGTGGCAATTTGCAATACTTGTTAATTGTATTTGTAAATGAAATGTAAATAACTCCCCAGTATCATGGATCAGCTTGTGTCCATTCATAAGTAGGTCAAATCAATGAAAGCGTATGACCGACTCTAAAATGGCAAAGTTAGGATGACTTTTTGTACAGAATTTCTATTCCTTAAAATGTTAAAAGTCTCAATAAAATTGAACATCTCAACTTCTAAAGCACATTTACTGTTTATTTTTTTATATTATAACACATATAATTTTTGTGAAGAAATGTGTCATTTCAACCTCATCAAGTCTTTCCCACATATGCATTAACATGCTATTATTCAACATGTTTCTTTGATTTCCCATGATTTCCCTTTTTTTTCTAATTCAGTTGCAAGAATTCAAAACTGAAAGAAGGCTTTCAAACGATAAGGTAGATGAAAGTGAAGAAATTAAAAAGATCAAAAAGGTAAAAATATTAAAATACAAAAATATATTTTTACTCTAAACACCTGAAATAAAAGTTTTTTATTCTGTTTTGGAAAAGTAGTCTACACGCAAAGTCAAGTGAAGGTTATGCTTCTGAGGAAATTACTGAAATGGAAATGTCTGAAACCATTTGCTACATCACTAACAATGCTTACTTTTGGTTTGGATTGACCTTAAAATAGTGTATCAATTTCTCGAGTGACAATGCTGTATATTTGTAGCTACAACTTAATTTTTCATTTAGTCAGAAAGAATTTCCCTTAAATCAACCAAATGCCATGACAGTGCATTATAAAAGTTTGATTATAGCAAAAGTCGCAAATGATTCAAGACATTGTTTTTGTTCTTCCACTTTCTGATCAGGTTCAAAGTTTTTTCAGAGGTTGGCTTTGTAGACGGAGATGGAAGCAAATAGTAGAAGAGTACATTCGGTCAGACCACGCTGAAAGTATGCGGAAAAGGAACAGCATTGTCTTTGGGATGGTAGAAAATGAAGAAGAATACGTCAAACAACTCTCCACTCTTGTGACTGTATTCTTACGCCCGCTCAAAATGGCAGCAAGTTCTAAAAAACCACCCATCACTCACGAAGATGTTAATTCTATCTTCCTTAACAGGTAAAGACTTTATAATTACAGTCACACTACTTTTCATAGAATTAGAAATGTTCTCACACTATAGAAAGAAAAGCTTAAAGCACCCCTACACAAAGGCTGAATATTGCAATAGTAACTTGTCAAAGCTAATATTTAGAGGCTATTGGCACTTCAAAACTGTGGCTGAACATTGCAATATTATCTAGTCACTGCTAACATTTTAGAAGCTATTAGCACCTGAAAACAATTAATGGTTGTAACATTGCAATGTTAACTAGTTAACGCTAGCATCTAGACTAGAGCCTATTAACACCTGTTCACTTTACTGTACATTTGAATTTAACAAAATGATAAAAGTAAAGCCTACCACTTGACCGGATTAGAAAGATTTCATGGATTTTCTTAAGAAGCAAATTCTGTTTCATTTACATAAAGTTTAATGTGATTTTTATGCTACGACATCCTGAGTTTGACATTCTGAGGCTGGAGGACTAGATCAGAGGATGAAAAATCCTTCTGGATGGAGAAAATCTTTGGTGTTATTGTGATTTTTCCCCCTAGAGAAAGCAAATTGTTTTCGTTTTGTTTATGTCTTGATCTCAGAGACTCCCTTCAGTGTTGTGATGTTTCATATCTGTGTGTTCTTATTGTCCATGATTTATGTGAAAGCAGAGTGTGCGAAAAATGGCTTATTGTCCTATACTTCCTGCGTTTACATCTAATTGGGATTCTCATATGCTTAACTGTCATGTCTACCCTGGGAATAAGGAGCCTATATTCTATAATTCATAATGCTATCAACTCCTATTTCTACCATCTACAACTATAGCTATACAACAATCTATGAATGACATTATTAGGTAAGGATGGGTATATTCTGGAGAGTAAAATTTAAATGTTTTTACTATTCAAAGATGAAAATATGGACATTATGATCAAGCAATGAAAATGGGTGTTTATTGTGTTCTTTGTGACTATATCATAAGATTCCCATTGAAAAAAAAGTATTGACATTTTGTGACATGCACAAAATCAACATCATTTGCAGATTTCGTTTTCCAACATTGTTTATAATTATTGGCGGGAGGGGGGGGACCAACATGTATATAGTAAAAAAAACGTTTTTGAACATGTTCATCACCATCAAAAATTAGTATAAAAAACATAATGATAGTAAAAATAAACTGAAAATGTTAATTTTTGGAACAAGTCACTTGAAAAGGTCAACAATTCAACAAGGTTTCTCAGTTACACTAGTGTTTCCCCATATTCTGAAACAATGTTAAAAAACGAAAGATGCGTTTGCTCCTATCCTTCAACAAATGGTTACAGAATAGTTTCGTTATAAGAGGGTTGCAGAATAAATATTTCAACAAATGGTTGTTTTTCCCAAGACAAATGACTTTAGCGCTATGTTTCTAACTTCCTGTTCTTCATCTGCATTCAGGAAATGGTTTGAGAATGTAACCCTATGTTGTTGTCTTCCTAAGTTCCTGTGGTTTTCTGTGTATTAAAACCCTTTGTGATTTGTCTTTCTTATCAAAGTCTGTTGTTTTAATGCCATTAAAAAAGGGAAACAGGGAAAAAAGAACAGCTCAAAGTGGCTGATGATTTTAATATTATCATTCTTTTTGCTTTTAGGTTGAATATATGATTACTACTATAATTTATGATATTATGTGCTAGTACTACTGAAATATCAAGCATTTGAAAGTCATGTGAAGTCAGCCAATCAAAGAGGGGGTTAAGGAAGGGGATGGGGGACATCTATTCTACATGGTATTAATAAGACTAGGAACTTTTTAATGATTTTGATTTATAAATTAACTATTTATTGATTAAAAGCAAACATAAAATTCCTAAGCATTCCTTATCTTAACAAATGGCTTGATCACATTTTTTTAAAGATAACACCAATGTCTTGTTTTATCCTATTGATTTTTCTTTTTTTCTCTCCTTTTCTATATTTCCAAGTTAAGTGCTGGGCTACAACATTTAAGTCTTATTAGATCTAATTGTTTGAATGGCTTAAGATGCTCTGCAAACAGGCATCCATTTTGAATCCATTTTGTTGACACTGTTCTTGTACTGTCTATGGTACATTATTTAGACAAATGGTATAACTTTAGTTACTTTGTATTTTGAGACAACAAGCATTTTGTCCTAAAATATATTTAAGAAAATAGAACATCAGATAAATGAAAGAAGATAAACAAATATTATTAATACTGATCATATAAGAGGATAATTTTTTTACAAATCATAAAGTCCTTAGCGCAGTCCACCTATTTTGTTGCTATATTTTTCCGTTATCTCATTATAAATACACAACTTTGCCCATCGTTTTCTTTATTAAAAGCTTGATTTATTTTAAAAAGTCCCAATTTGTAATCACCTTATTTCTTGGGTCATGGGTCATACAAATGTTGACAAGCACTATATAAAAGAAACACTAATAAGATTTCCTTTTTTTTCTAATTTGAAGCCATTGTATTGCTTTTCTTCATATCTGATTTATTATTCATTATAAAAAGCCATATCTGCATAGATTGGGCCTGTAAGAGACTTTTACTTTAGATTTGAATTGTCAAATAATCGGCAGTCTACATAAAGCAAGCTGAAAGGGACAATGTTACATTGAAGACATCTGAATAAAATGATGTATTTGCTTTTAAAAGAACTACAATGTGACATTTATGTCTGTACACTTGATGGCCCAAACTCTGTAACTGAAGGCAAGCTTAAAAGATGGTACTGTAACATTGAGTAAGCAAACTGAGCCTATTTTTTTTATCAAACCCAGTACCCTGCCTAGATTGGTGTTTCAACCCTAAATCCGTAATATTTACACTTAAAAGGTTCTTTTCTCCTCAATGAAAATGTCCATATATTATTGGACTATTAAGAAATGTTACCATGTGTTTTGGGGGGTTTACAAAAGTTTAATCTTGCAAAATTTACAACTCTGAGTCTGACAAAGGCCAACAAATTACCCAGCGCCTCTAAACCTTATTTGAAGTCTGTAAATAACTTACCTTGATTTGCATAGCGGTATGCTACACAAAATTGCAAACTGCTAAGCAAATTTCACCAGACTTCACATTGTGATTCAAACTGCTATGCAAAGTCCTAAAAGTGCTAATCAACTTTGAGTCACTAAGTTATTCCCTGTGTAGTGAAATTTAGGAACCTGGTTCACGCACATAACTAGTCATTATGGATTTAGAAGTCATACAGATTTAGGGGGTTTGAGTATATAGAGACCCAATTTTACAAAAGTGAACTGAAGTCGCATTTTACTATAGCTAGCAATTGGAAAATTAAGTCAAATAAAAGCATTTTTGAGGTTTTGGGTGGATCATGTTAATTAATATGTTTTCTCAGTACTCCTGATGCTTTTATTTTTTTTTTAATTGGGTAAAACTTGGAAAAGGCATTTAACCGTATTGGTCCTCTCCAATGCCAAGAAAGGCAAGTTTCCACCAAGCATTCTATGCATGACATGATGAACATTGTTATGATCTGATGCATAAAAAGCCTTAAAAAACTCTGATTTTTTAACCTGTATGATATTTAAAAGGACCCCCTTTCTCTAAAAAACAGCCTGAGAGAAAAAAAGAAGTAAAAAGATGGATGGAACAATGATACAATATTAGCATTGGTTGCAATGTTTATCGTAATTCTTCCCTTTTGTGTTTGAAAGATGTCATGTTTTTATAAATCTGCAACTGTATGATCCCATATGCAAACTTTATGTTCAGTTCTTTTATCCCATAATTCAAGCTACAAAAACTTAATATAGCTTTAATCCTTATATATTATTTGTTAAAGTGATGCCGTTAAATGTTGTACTATTGATGATTCCCTTTGACTTTCAGCGAGACCATCTTATTTCTCCATCAAATTTTTATGAAAGGCCTGACAGCAAGAATGGAGCATTGGCCCACACTGGTGCTTGGTGAGTGGGAATCAATTAAGACTCTTTTTTTAATTCTTTGTTTTTTTTTCTTTATAATTTTCATTTTTTCAGTGAAACAGTATTATTCCTTCACCAAATATTTCTCAAAGCACTTATAGCTAGAATGGAAAATTGGCCTACCTTGGTTTTGGGTGAGTTTGAAATGTGAAAACCTAAAAAAAAAACAAGACACATGAATTAATAAAACAATAACACCCTTTGAATCAAGGGTTCTCAGTGCAAATTGTCTGTTTCTGGTACAACCACTTTTCATATACCTCTGTAGCAAACAAAGCTGACCATTTTTATTTCATGTTTATAATTACTATATTAAATGTGTAAATTATGATAGTCATAATTTTCGTATGTTCTTGATATATGCAATATGCGGCGAAATCAGCTAACATACAAAATGTTGAATTATATTTTGATGACGGGTTTGATTATGAAATATAAGTTACTGCTTACAAAAAGATTTCTAACTTAACAAAATATGTAACCAAAGTATTTGCCCTCTCCCCCTGGTGTACCAGGAACAAACTATTTGTTGCCAAGCTTGATGTGCATGCAGTGGTTATTTTTTCAATTTTTGGCAAATTCTTGCTAACTTCTGGCTCAAAGGTACGTGGAACCAAACTTTTCAAAAATGGGTCAAAATGGGCTTGGTTTTTTCTTCAACTGTTATTGATTTTTTAATACATGTCTCATGTATCATATGATTAATAATCAATTTAATATGAATGTTTGAAGACATGACAAAAATGTGAGAAAAACCCATGTTCTTCAAACTGTAAAAGTTGATTATTTTTTCACTAATCTTACTAACATCAATATTGTGATGATATATTTTATATGTTTTAATGTTCAATTTTTCATGGTAACAAATATATGTGAATGATATTAGCAAAAATGTAATTGGTTCCAAGATTCATATTTAAATAAATTATTCTACGATGGAACAAAGGATTTATTGAAGATAAGTTTCCTTACCTTATAAAGATTCGACCTCTGGAGGGCTTGATCACATGAATGATCACCAATTCTCAAATACCTTTGTTGCAATGTAGAATAATTTATTTAAATATGTGAATGATCTTTTTTAATCATATTTTTTAAGAATCATTGATACAGAGAAATCCAGCCAGCCATATTTGTTTGTTTTATTCTCTTCTATCATATTTCCTACATTTTACAAAGGAGGTAGTATACCTATTTCATTTAGCCATCTCTCTGTCATTGTGTTTATGAAACATGTCTGTCTAAGTATTGTCAACTCTTTACCATGTGCAAAATATGCTATTCATTAATTTAATTCAATAATTACAAGGGTTTTTGTTTCAAGGTCAAATGCTATTACAGTGACAGATTCAGGTTTTGTTCAATTTTGATATAAATTCAAGAGGATATATTATGTATTGTGAGTTGTGACCTTGATTCCTTTATTTTTAAAGGTCAAGGAGTGCTCCCCCGTGACAAAGTAAAATTTGACTCCAAAGTCAGCGAGATAGAAGGCCTATTTGAAAAAAATGTCATTCAGAGATTTTTTTGATACAAACACCACACATTTTATATGTAAAAACTATAAAATCGAATTTCCACCTAAAAGTGTTTGGGTTACCTTTTTCTTCATTGAATGGAACATTTGATTTTGTAACCATATTCACCTTTGACAGCTTTAGAAAAAAGACCAGAAAAAGACGGGTCTAAAACACCTGAAATTTATTACAAAAACCACCTCTGGAACATCTGCATAGGGTGCAGTTATTCTAAGAGGCTTCATTTAATCAAAGCCTGGATCCAACACTGACAATCTTAACCCAAGGGCAATGACCCCTAGTTTTAACAAGCTTCTTTATGTTAAACAAGTCCATGGTACATCATCTTTACCTGAGTTTTACTTCAGTTTTTTTTTTCTGCTGATATTGTAGATTAAGATACTAGTAACCCTTGGCAACAGCTAAGTCTTATTTAATCAGTTGCCATGACCTGATCAATTAACATGAATTGTTGTATTCTATTCAAGCAGTAGTCATGACCTTACCTTATTTCACAGCTCTAGATTATGCATGTGTGTTAATTTAACACTTTTTAGGCTCTCCTAATTGTTCTTTTTTTTCCTTTAACTTTTTGGTTGAAAGTGGTCTATGATTACCCTAAAAAGCAGACATCTTAACCATGGTTTGAATTTTCTCAGTATTTTGTTAGTTGGTGGAGCCACAGTTACACCTTGAATGTATTAAGTCACATGTTGTAGAGATCAGCCAATCTCATACTCATTTTGGAGAGGAGAAAAA
Source organism: Pharyngocirrus eroticus (assembly GCA_033118115.1). Lineage (NCBI taxonomy): Eukaryota > Metazoa > Annelida > Polychaeta > Saccocirridae > Pharyngocirrus > Pharyngocirrus eroticus. Next base: position 22,229 of record JAVSBT010375515.1, read on the forward strand.
AGATAAATCAATCTCCACAATATACGGGCCTATGTTCAAACCGTTTAGTTTATCTAGGTGAACATGTGAACGATACAACCTTTTTTGTTGTTTAAATTGACCAATAGAAATGCGGCTCGTGCCTTGCCCGTCTCTCAAAAATAACTTTCCATATAGGAATACTAAACGATTGGAGCCCCGCCCCTCAATTGTGAGGAGAAAAAAAGATAAATCAATCTCTACAATTTACGGGCCTATACTCCAACCGTTGAATTTTACCATTATGAAGGCCTTATAATTAGCCGGGAACTCGAGGAGGGACTACTTTGAAATTGCCCATCCCCCCCTGTAACCAATGACATTCTGTATTATCATGCATCACTGTAATGCAGCAGTTGGATATCATCAGGAACCCATATAACCCATGCATAAAAATACTTTAGCAGAATCACCCTTTAACTACTACAACCACAGATTCATAGAAATAGGGCGAGCTTCCCTTGTTTCACCTCACATGCCATTGTCAATTTGGAAATATCACAACAGGACATATTAATGAAAATATCCACTCTTATTATCCCAAATCTCAACAGTTGTTCTGCAGTAATTAATGCCTATTGTATTCGTTCTGTGTGAGATTGGACGCATTCTTAAGGAGTTATTTGTGTTTGATGTGATCACCATAAATAGAAAGGCACACTGTTACTGTTAGGGGAATCTAGGTTCAATGTTTCACCAGCCCTGCTGTAGATGGGGCCCCTGCATACTAGGTTGGTTATCATTTAAATTAAGACAACCATTTTACTCTTTTTTTGTCACTTTGGTGCAAAGCTTTAGTATACTTTTGTTGCCATTTCACCGCAGTATAGGTATAAACATAATTATATGTGGTTTAATATAACATTTTTAAATGTCATGGTCTATCAGGAAAACACCTTTCTGTGTCTACATTATAAAGAGAAACATGTTTATCAAAGAAATTTTTAATTCAAACCAACTACTAGCCTACTTGGTAACCCCAGGTAAAACTAAGGCTAATGACTTTGTCATAAAACACATTTATAAAAGAGGATTTCTCTGATAAAAAATATTCTAGTGTTTTCTTACTCATGCTATTAAGAAAAATGTAATGAACCATTAGTACATTGGTATAATGAATGACCTCAATCTGACCTTTCAAACTAAATGGTAACCATACTTTGACAAATTATTTTGTGCATTGAAAGAAATCAACAGGTTCATCTATCTGCCAAAGATGGCTGCCTTGACTTGAATATGGGTCATGTTTCTATGTGTTAAGTATACTCACTCGAGTAAATATCAAAATTATAGAAGGTAAAATTGTTGGAATTTAAGTTTTTAAAAGTCACAGCTATACACATATACCCTTCCCTCAGTAAGTGAGTGAGACAATTAGCACAAAACTTTGTCCATTTCTGAAGGCAAAATGAGAAAAGTCAATATCTCTGTCTTAGTTTTGTTCACCTTCTGTAGGCTTTGTTCCCATGTTGTGTGACTGGTATTGACTTTTGTTAATAGGTGGTCATAATTGTAAATGTGCATTTGTGAAATTCAAAACTCGTCATGTTATTGTGTCTGGTGTCAAAAATGGCAGCTAGCTGTATGTCATTGATAGTGTACAAAGTGGCTGCCAGCGTATGTCGTTGATAGTCCTAAAATGCTAGTGCTTGTTTTGTAAATACTTTGTAGATCTATCTTAGGGCATTTCTGTTTCTGTTTCTATTAACTCGCCTAGTTTACAAGTTACAAAAAGTAGGTTTATGTGACTGCCTCAGGAGGACAATATTATTTTTTATAATCCACTTTTTTATTTCAATAATAGGTTTGATTGGATTTTTTCAAGGGAATTACAAAAAAAAAGTGAAAAAATACCACCAAAAATTAGAAATAAATATTGGGAGCCAACACTGGTTGACACAGAAGGTTCTCTAAAAGATTAATTGATAAACTCTAGCTGGGTGTGCCAATAGTATTTTTTTTTAAGAGATCTAGATCTTGGGCTGTTCAACACTGATATGCAAGGCCTAGAATTGGTCTTGTGTTACCTTTATTTGTCATGACCTTGCTTAGCTTAAACAATAGTCCACAAACAATGTTTACATATTTTGAAAAATAATTGTAGAATTAATTGAAAAAGAATATTGTACTTTCACTACAACTTCCAAATACAGATGTGTTTATTGGAACATAAGATAAACAATTCATGATGCACAAGTCCACAATCAAGAAGTTCTGAATTGTCACTTTTAGCTGTGATATTAGACTACACTGGCAACAAAGCAGACATTTCTAAATGAAGGTGATTAGGGATAATTTTCAGGTGCACTTAATGAGCCTAATGGCAGCAGCATTAGAGGTCAGTTGGAGGTTAAGTATGGTCATTCTAGATACAAGACTTTCTAAGGTAGAAATCTGTGAGTTTTTTTATAGTTTTTCATTGTGGGTTTAATTTTTGGTCTTAAATTTTTATCTCATATATAATGTTGAATTCTCTTTTGAAAGCATTTTAAAGGCCTTTTACAATGTTTTGAAATATGTTTGATTTGTCTTCTGTTATCAGCATCTTTTTTTTCTCTATTTGACACGATTTGAAGACCTTCACCGCCACTAAGTCAGCTGCTCTTCTTGCAAAGTCACCTCCCCACTTTCTATTAAAATATAAAGTGACCTCCCCCAATCTCTACTTGACATCCCATAGGCTGCCATAGGTTGTGAGGTCCTGTTTGCTGCTATGATACCATATCTCATTTGGTTTATTTTTTAACTGTGTTGCCAGTCCCTGAAGGCCCTTGATTGTTTGCCTTTTGTCAGTATCATGCATGCATCAGGTGGTTTACCTTGTTCTTTGATGAGGGGTTCATTTTAGGGATACCTTCCTGTTACCTTGTTCTTTGCTGATCGATTCATTTTTAGTGATACCTTCCTGTCATCTTGTTGTAGATACAATCACAAACTATCCTTAAATAGAATCATGAAAAATTGTCATTGTTGAAAGATTCTGAACATGAATAGAAAATCTCCAATAAAGACTTGCAGGATATTAAGAAGAAGGAAACATCAAAACATATAGCCTGATACCCAGTCAATAGACCAATCAAGTGTTGTGAAACTCAATGGAGAGGGGGGGGGGGGATTACGCTGTAGATGAAATTGAGAAGTTTGAATATTTTCTTGATTAAATATTTTTCATTGATGAATCCAAACCTAGGGGCCATAGGTCTGTTGTTTTACCATTCACTTTTTATGGTATGTAGTGGAACCATGTCAGAGGGTCCAACAGTTGAGAGGATCCAATTTTCCCATGAGTTGGAGGGTACCATGTATTATTCAATGAAATTATTCTGACTCCCCATTTAGTATAGGGGTCCATGTAATTGGAGATTCTGATTCAATGTTGATTCAAAATAGATTCCAAGACAACAAATTGGTTTTTTTTATATGTAAGCTGCAAAATATTAAGCTAAACAGTATACTAACATGTTTGGCTAGCCAATCAGCCTGGTGTATATCCTAGTGTTCTATAGCCTAAGCATCTTAGAGCTTACACACCCAGAGAGCAGGATGCTAGTCCATTGCAGGCTACTTCACTGATATTCTACTTTAAATATAGGTACTGCTTAACAGATCCTGGGTGATGGAGGGAAATTGGGACTTAGTACTATTGCTGAAGGGGTGTTTGTCGTCCAAATTATTAACATGTGTGGACGGGGTACACTTGAGTCTATACAAGTGTGGTCCA
>JAVSBT010375738.1:0-11067 GCA_033118115.1 Pharyngocirrus eroticus
TCAAAAATTTAACAACATGTATTTGTCTTGAAAATAAATCAAGCAACATGATTTTCAGAGTTATTATTATACTTTATAACCACTACCATAATATACTTACAAGGCGGACTTCCCTTTTTACCAATGTTATTGCACAGGGCTCAAAATCTCTACCAGTGAAATTACAATGCATAACTTTTCCAGAATGTTGAAGCTCTGTGCTAAGAACTGGATAATTGAACTGTTCCTGCAATTGAGAAACAAATAAGTGCAATATTTGAACATTTTTTGAGAATCTTTCCACTTAAATTTTTAGAATTGAGATTTGCTACATATTAATGACAAAATGCTTCTTTGTAACTTATCATGTTATTCGATTCAAGCCTTACCCCAACATGTTTGAGAAGGGAGAACACAGTAGGTGACATAAGAAGTCGTTTCTTGGCTCTTGTTACAGCAACATACAGCAAATTGCTTTCATCAGATGATGCTTCCTGCGATCCTAGGAAGAAACAAAAAAAACACCAAGATATTAGCAAAGATACTGTTGACTCCAAGATCCATAATTAGATAAATTATTCAATGTTGGAAAATTTGAAACATCATTAGGTAGGAAATCGTCCTCTAACTTTCGTCCAACATTGAAAAATTCATCTTTCATAATTATGGAAAGATTTTGCACAAAGTTTTATATTTTATTTCTTATACTTGAAGTCTTACCTCTCAGTTCAGGTAAAATACCCAATGGGTGAAAATCATTTGTAAAATCATCTGTGACCTTTACTGTAGTAAACTCCAAACCTTTTGATTTGTGGGCAGTAGTCAACACTATGTCTATAACAAACAAGGCAAAACACAATTAAACATACATAGGAAACTTTTGCAAACTAAGCATTGGACTATCGGCCTATAAAAAGGCTTTAGAAATATTAAAAAACTACACTATGTAAAAACATTATTGAGGATATATAATAATGTTTCTGATTTAAGAAAATTATTAACTTTCCCTCTTAATATGTATGGATAGTAGTATTAATTTGCTTGAGAAAAAAATGATATATTCAGTTTCAACAAACACAAAGTAGGATCACTTTTTATCATAGTATAAATTTACCAGCAGTATCAGTGTCACCAATACACTTGGACAGAATCTTATTGATATGAGAGGGAAGTTGTGTGTGGTAGGTCTTGACAATCCTGATTTTTCCTAGTAGTTCATTGTCTGTTGTCTTTGTGGCATATTTTTCTAGCTCTCCTAAATTTGGAAAGTTTGCAAGGAATGGATTTTTGATCTGTCTTTTCTCTGAAAAAGAAAGACAAAGATTAAAACATACATGTATGTTCATATATTTTCCTTAAAATGATTGAGCAATAAGCTTAGCTAAAGATGAACAAGTGATTTTAAATCAAGCATATGAACTGTTGGAAATAGAAGCAGGGTGTGAATTCCAGGTCGGCTGAGATCTGGACCAGATGGTCCGGCTGTCCAGTAAAAGTTTGGGCTTATCTTCTTATACCCTTGAGCGGTCCGGCTGAATATTGGATGGTCCAGCTGAGATTCTGACCGGCCGGTATGTCTATCCACTTCTAAAAAAGGAAGTAAATTACACCCTGAGGTTGTGCAAAACTAAAGTATTTTTTTGTATTTATTTTTTACAAACCTTTGATTCTATCTTCAGGTGTCAACATCAAGGCATAGATGTCCATGATCATGGGAAAGCCAAAACCTGCAGTTCCCTACAGAAGATATTTTTAGAAAATTAAAGATAAAACTTTTTGGGCCAATTCATAAACATATTGAATTTTTATTTCACAATCAAAATACAATTTTTTGATAACTGAGGTTTGGGACTTTAAAAATCCCACTAAACTCACACCAACAAATGCTATTCTCTTTTGGGTGTCAGAAAAGCAGCAAATCTTGACTGCTTCATTAAAAAGGGTGAAATTGGCTCTGGTTATAATTGCAAGTTGTCCTTCACTGTCACCCCTAATTCCAGCTATAAGACAGAACAAAATTGGAAATGAATAAAGCCATGTATTATCAATATTATGAACTACAAATTAAACAATATACTTTAATATGACCACTCTGGTAAGTGCCAAGCGGATTTTGGTTGGAACATTAGAAATAAAAACACTATTTTTCTAAATGAAAAATACTTTAAAAAAATCAGAACTTACTTCTACTACCATTTCCCACTAAAATTTTCTTTTTTTCTGCTTTCAACAATTCTAAAAAGCTTGCAGCTACAAAGGCAATCTCTGGGCCAAATCTGAAAGACTGTAGATAAAAAGTCATGTAGAGTAGAAAAAGTTTTCTTTTCCTAAGATTAAACTAAGGATGAAAAATCAAACTTTTTTATCAAGGGTACAAAGTTCTTAATTACCTGTGTGAGGTAAAAGATGTGCGTTTCTTTCACTTGTTGCATTGCATTTACAGCACCTCTAAAGGAGTAAATTTGCTGATGGGGATCTCCAACCAAAATTTTAGGTTGACTTTGAGACAGCAATACATCTGCAATAGCTAGAGAAAATAAAGTGAAAAAAAGTGAGTTTACATGAAGCTATAATCATAAGATTGAATAACTTTATTTAATATTTTTTATTTTTGAAGTTAAAAAGCTAAAGTAATGATACAAATGACTCAATATTATTTAAAGAAGTAAAACAAAAAATATAAAACGGACTGAGAATTAACCATTTAACCACTATATCACAAAAAAACAACATTCAGAAAACAAGCTGTTTTTGATTTTTCAAAATAATTTGTTTTACATCTAATCTATCATCACAAAGGACTTTTTCACTACTTACCAGGAGTTAAATCTTGAGCTTCATCTATAAGTATGACATGATAATTCTTTAGTTTTGGACGATTGAGTTGATACATTTTTAGGTAGCCATCATGGGTCATTCTGACGGGCTTGTTTTTGAGATCACACATCATGTTCCAAATTTTCTGTGCATCTTCTGCATATTTCTAATACATCAAAAGATAGAAGATATATTTGTTCAGAAAAAAGATGACTTGCTCTGAAAGAAAAAGATATTAAGCACTATCAACTATGGCTCGTAAGACATAATCTGTAGTACCAGTGTTTTGATGTGTGTAGTTTGAAAGGGTGTCTAGGAATAAAACAAGGGCATTCATGTTCTGTACAGACTTATCTGGGATAAAATATCAAATTCAACTGACACAATCAAAATCAGTATAACAGGCAAACTGTCAACATTGTAGAAAAACACAATATTTCTCATCTGAGTAATAACAACAACCCCTTACATTTCTGAGACCCATATCTACTGATTTCTTTTTTCCTGTTCTGTCATCTAGCTTATATTCTGGCACATGTTCTACTGTGATACATGGGTCTGCTGTTGCCATAAAACTATTGATAGTGTTGAGGATGAATTTTGCCTGAACATAAAGACTTTCTCCCTTGACTGCTTTGAAATGGTTTAAGATATCATTCACTTTTATATTTCCTAGTTTTCCAGCAGCTGCATACCTAAGAAATTATGAAAAAGAATAAAATTGTGAGTCAGACAAAGATGCATACACTGTTATGCTTTATAACATACAGAATGACAATTTGATGAAAATAAATGAATAAGATAGTCAATATTCGTTCCTTTTTTTATCACTACAGGTGACTTTTCATTGAGATTGTCTAGTGATGTTATATATTTGGTTACTTCCAGGCTCCCTAAAGGCACAGTTTGTGTCATGTTTCTGCCATTTAACAAATCACCCAAATAGAAAATTTTCTTACCTCCTTCCCCAAATCTGAAAGGCTAGGGAATGAGAAGTTCTGACTTCCACATTTGGTGGAAACTTGGATTTTGCATGCTCACTCATAGACCTATTGCACCAAAGAATAATGAAATACAATATCATAACAGAATTCAAATGGGTAATATGGAACACAAAAAGGAAATAATATCATGATCAAAGGTATCTACATATCACAGACATGGACTTAATGTAAGGTTTGTTCGCTTACTTGTTATAAACCACCAAAAGAAACTTCATGGAAGGTCTTAGCTGTGTGTACTTAACAAGGGTAGTTGTCTTACCAGTACCTGTAAGTGAAAGTTAATATAATGTTGCAAGTTTTTAAGATGTGTTTGGAGGTTTTTTTTTGCTAAAATTATGTTTTCTCCTTTAAATCAAACATCTGTTGGATAGCAATATGCTTTAAAAACTTGTGCCAAGGTTTATTGGTCTTTTTTTCCCCTCACCAGCAAATGCAACTATCTTGATACAATCATGAGGTCTGAGTTCATGGTTACAAATCCTCAGCTGCTCATGGGTCATTCTTACGGCACTTTCTGCTGCCCTATTGTGTGAAATTAACAAAATATCATTACAACCATACACATATTTCTTTTTAGTTTGAAACCAAATATGATATTATGTGCAGTAAATCTTCAAACTCTATTAATAAAATAATAGTGACATCCCACTACCATCTAGTGGTGAAAGTCGTAGGCTCTTTTGACTGGCAGCAGTTAAAACTTATGGACTGGGTGTAGGAAACAAAGAGATTTAGCACTTACCCATATTTTAGAATACTTTGCTGGCCTCCTTTATTGAATGCATTGGTGAGCTGTGAAGTTGTTGAAGATGATTCATTCTCAAACAAGTACAGTGCATAATAAAGTCTATAATGCATTCTACAAAAAAAATATTTTTCAAAGATTATATTTTTTCTTTTATTGACTAACTCAGGGCCAAAAGAATATTTGAATTGATATCAAACATAAAAATCGCAATTTTTCAATGATGCAAAAAAAGGGAAGAAAAGTCATATAGCTTCCTCTTTTTCCAATATACATTTATGTACATAAATTACATCAAGATAATTATTACTCTGTCAAATACTAATATAATTCTTACCCATTCCAAACATCACTCCTCTTATGCAATTTAAACATGAATAAAAAGCTAAGAACACAGTACAAACATTCACTGATTTCAAGGGCTGTGGATTGTGAACTGGAACTCAACAAGCAGATCAAAATTCCCTCAATGTCTTGGACAGTCTCTGACACTACAACAAGTGCAGCCACAACACACCAAGGATTAGGAGTACAATCTTTTGAGAAACATTCTAAAAGTCTTTCTTTTAACAGTGCTTCTACCCAAGGGTATTTTGGGTGCTTTTGTAAACATTCATTCATATTTTTGGCAGTAATCGGTTTGAAGCCTTTCATATATCTGAAACAAAACAAATTACAACAAACTATGCATATTAAATTATAGTGTATCATTGAATTTTAAACCTAAGAGATTTGCATTGTTGTGTGGATGTGTACATGTATGTATTCTTGAAGTAGGAGTTCAGGTCATGTTATGAAGGTAAGAAATTACCTTTTAAGAAAATCATAAAGTTCCAATCCTCAAAAATGTCTAAAAATATGGATCTTGGAACCAGAAACATCTTTGGAAATTATCAATAGTACCCTAGACAAATGAAGATACTTACAGTCAAATAAATATTGAAACTATGCTTACTTTATCAGTCCAAGAAGATAGTCTGCAGAGCTTTTCATTTCATTTTCTGCCATCAATACAGACATGTTTTCTACTGTTTCATAATTCTCAATTTTCAGCTTGAAGTACGTCTTTTTCCATGGAACAAACTATCAAAGTGTCAAATTAAGAAAATCTTTAGCTGCGAGGACTTTTTCAAAAATTGTGTTGAAGCTATAATGATTTTGATTAGGCCATTCAAAATTGATTAGTTGGTAGATGGATGCAGCAGGGGGATTGAGAATTTTATTTTTTAATTTTGCCCTTTTTTGTCCAATTTAGGCTACACATCAATTAAAAACTTTATTGGCTTGTAAACACAGATTTTCGATTAAAAATAGAAAACTACAAAGAGGTTATTTGTACAATACAAGGTATTTGCCCTTTTCAATGTCAACCATAACATTTTGCTTGCTTCTGTCATTTTGACATAAAGGGACAAGTGCAGTCTAATTACCATCGAGATAGAAAAAACAAGGGAAAAAAAGTCAGCCGGCCAGGCCAATTTGTCTACCAAAAAAATCAATGGCCAATTAATAAATTTGGAATGGCCTTATAAGAATCTTAAACCAAGTATTCTATTTGTAAAACATATTTTTGTAACAAGTTTAATATCATAGTGCTTCTATCTAACAACTGTCTGTCTAGGACTATATCTTCATAATTTGTCTTACTTTTTCATCAGAAATTATGTCATTCCACTGAGTACAGACCCTGTTGACATTCAAGCACAAATCCATCATAGGTAGTCTGCAGAAGATGTTCTCAATCACTTCCATTGGTAAAATTTCAAAATAGTTGATTCTATCTTCCTCAAAATCATTAAAACCAGTTCCAAGGAGACCATACTTATCTTCATTCTTTACAGTCCTATTAGTTTTATCTTCTTGAGAATTTGACAAAGTTAAATTGCCTTCTGTGCTATATAGAAAAGGATTTTCCGGATTAAATTTACTTTGAGGTTTCTGTTTTTTCTTCCCATTTTTTGTGTTTTGTGAGAGATTCTTTTGTCCATCGAACAATGTCTTGACTACCAGATTAGAATTTGATTTTGGCATTCCTATCACTATACGTTCACTAGTATTTGGAACTAGAGAATTACTTGCAAAACCTTCATCCATTACATAAGTATTGCCTTGATCACTTACTCTTTTTATAGGAGAATACATTTTACAAGACACTTTTATCAAAGGCGAATTTTTACTTGGCGAACACAGTAAGCTTTCACCTAGAGTTTTGTCTTCTTCACAGTCATCAGAATGTGAAGGATTTTGACTTGTATGGACATGTAGTGCAGATGTAAATGTTGCTGTACTAGATGCTGTTTTTTTCTGCTTTGTACCTGTTGCAAAGTAATTGAAAAGAGAGTTTTTCTGAGGTTCAATTTTTGGTTTTGGCACTTTCTTTCTTTCATCCTTGTTTGGGGAAGGTTTCTGTGTTGGCAGATAGTTCATACTCATAGTCACGTTTCCATTTTCTTTTTTCACTGGGCGGTTATGTTGAGTGATATTTCCTAGCAGTTCAGAAGCAGTAATGAATGTTCCTTTTAACGTTGGGTCCACACGCAACGAAGGAAGTTGTGGTAAAAACGCATCATCTTTTTTTCCGCTTCTGGGGTATAATCCCCTGTTTGGATCCTTAGAGGATTTAAGTATCACACTCGGGTTAGTGAGTGCCTTTGCACCTTCTTCTTTTGACATATGTTGCATGCATTGAGCCTCATCCATGTGGATTTTTCTTCTTTTATTTGGCTGCTCACTATCCATTGTCGTAGACGTAACACACGTAACAGTTATGAAGAAGTTGTTTGGACTATACAGATGCTAATTGTTTGTCACATCATACCTATAATGACTAAAATCATATAGTGGGTTACTCATAACTGTTTTTTTCTATTCAATCAATTGGAATTAGAAGTGTCCAAATGTTGTTACCCAGGTCGTAGCATGGGCGATAATTGAACAATAATACAACACCCAAACTTGTTTGAAGGAATCTGAGCCCATGTCATGGCAAATAGGAAATAAACAACTGGTTGTACGATGTAATCGCATTCATTTCACCCAAGATAATATCTCAACACTTATTTTTTCTGACGTTTTCTTGGCTTTTCAAAGCCGTTTGTGTGTTCAATTTGTGTTCATGCCAAATGGTACAAAGGCAACATGCATCAAAGAATTTAAGGTTGGTTCTTCAGATGGCGGTAATGATATAACGATCTGAGAACATGATTATGAAAGGGGATCATGCTATCAAATTGATACTATTCAAAGTCAATTATTTTGTGTACAAAAATGATTAAACACACTGAGAAATATACCCAACTGCCACATATTTGGTTTTATTTTGTTTAACCCGCATTTACAAAGACAGTTGTCATAGCCCTACCATAACACTGCAACACATTTTCTCAACATGGACGTCAAAAGCTGTCGCTTGCAGAAGCTAGTGACAGAAGGTGATCTTGTTCGCCTTACTGAACTTATATCGAGTAATACAGAAGTAATAGAATATCAGAATTCAATAAATGTTAAATCAGGGGATACTCCTGCAATTTTAGCAAGCAGACATGGTCACTTAACAGTATTAAAGTATTTAGTTGACACATTTGGTGGTTACATCTTGGAGCAAAGTAACTTTGATGGCAAACGTCCCTTGCATGAATCATCTCAGCATGGGCATTCAGAATGTATTCGTTATCTTCTTAGCCAAGGTGTTGAAGTCAATTGTTTAAAAAGAGCAGACTGGTAAATGTATAAACCTACTTAGAAATACAGTAAATTGGTCACTTGATAATAATGGAAAGGTCCTCAACAGTACAGAAACCCAGATGAAGATAGAAATAAGGGAGGAGGGGTTACTAAGCATATTGGAATGAAAATGTCCCTCGATCTCTTTATCGATACTATTGGTCCAAGTCTAGTGTTTTCTGGTCTGGCTGTCCAGCGAAAATGTTGGCTTATCTTTTTATTCACTGAAGAGGTCCGTCTGAATATAGGACAGTCTAACTGAGATTTTGACCAGCTGGTCTATCTGTCCACCTAAAAAAAGTAAATAGCACCCTGACAAATTTTTGTTCTTCTGGATATATTTCTCTTTATGAGTCTATGCAAACTTGGGCAAAAGCCTTTGCTATGGTTCAACCAATGTAGACAAAAGAATTGAGGAATGGATAATTTTTACTGATCACAGATCTAATGTACAGCATTTGAGTAGACAAAAGGTGTGTCTTCATCCCTGAAGACTTCACCTAGGTTCAACCAGTTTTTATATAGCCAGATTTGTTCACAGCACCAAATGTAAAGAATTTGAGGAGATGAAAGGTTCCTAGACCTGGCTTTGAACTCTTACACTTAAATGTAAATTTCAACTTGTTAAGTCATGTATATGTAGATTCGTCTAACCAGTGTTTATTATGAGTACAAAAGTTAAACTTTTTACTGGTTGAAATTTGCTATTGTCAAGAGTGGGGGGACAAGGTCTAGTGACCTCATCAAGTGACCCACCAATGTCCACCACGACATCTAGTGGACATTCAAGTCAAACGTCATTATGACTACAGCGTTAGTCGAAAGCTTTTAATGTAATTGTAAGCAAATTTCAACCAGTAAAAAGTTTAACTTTTGTACTCATTCAACTTGTTAGTTAAGTTGGCACATTGCTTATAATGTGATGGGATTATCCTTTACTATTGAGTTCTCATCTTCTTTCCTAGGACACCATTAATGCTGGCATGTACTAAAAAGGATCTTGTGGTGATAAAAACTCTTGTAGAAAAAAGAGCAAACTTATCCTTGAGAAACAAAGATGGGTGGAATAGTTTTCATATTGCTGCAAGGTAATGTATTTGGTGTGTGTAATTAGGTATGAACTGAAACTTAATCTATTTTCTAATGACATTGTTACTGAAAGACTATTACAGACATACTTTATTATAAGAGTGCATGCACATGTGTTTGTCTTATTATTTACAGAGAAGGATCTCCAGAAATTTTGAATTTTCTTCTAGATAGTGATAAGAATGTTGGCCAAACAGTTAGTAAAAATGGGAGAACTCCATTACACACAGCTGGTAAGCAAGAACATTATATCATAGTGAAAACCTGCCATTACTTCATAATTTGTTTTTTTCTTTTCTTGAGACAGGGCACCATTTCAGCATAGCGTATCTTCCATCCATTTTTAATTGTATTGAAAAGATTTCTCAAGTTTATGTTGGGCTACTTAAAGTCAAATTGCATTATTTAGTATTGCACAAACCTTGATACCAAGTTACTGATTGGTATTGCTTGAGTACGTTTAGACCGTGGACTTGAGGCAAGATAGTTTTAAGCTCTGTTTACATTAAGTCGAATTGAAGTGTCTTTTTCTTAAAGCTAGCTTTATTTAATCCTCTGTGCAACTCATAATCCTCTGACAGGTTTCTCTAGCCAAGTCTTAATCGACACAGACTTCACGCTGCAAACGCTTTTATTTTACTATAACAATTACGCCCCTTGGCAATAAGTTAATACCTCTTGCAATTTCCTTTGACAAAAAGATTTGTCAATAACACTTCAACTAGACAGACTTCAAAATTGTATTTGCGTTTAGACTAAAAACTTCTAAAAGACTTCCACGATTTTCAGCTAAAATAACACTTCAATTCGACCTAATGTTACATAGCTTTAGCCAGACTACGAAAGTTGCATGTCCCATTGAATGTTTTTATTCTGGCCATTGGCATTGCTTTGACTTTGTGTACATGTAATTATAGATCTTGTAGCCAAATACTCCTAAATCAAACTTGGATCTTGACAACTGCATACAGTTTTGTAATAAATCTTGTAAGCTTATATTTTGCATTAATTTTGTATTCATAAAAATATTTATTTGCAGCTTTGCATGGTAAAGTTGATTCTGTGAAAGTCATATTAAAAAGATGTACTTGTGATATCAACGTGAGAGACAGTTGTGGATCAACTCCCTTGATGGATTCCTTGAGAAGTGGTCATATTAGAGTTTCAGAAATATTGTTGGAACATAAAGTAAGTCAACCTTTCTACCTGACCTTTTAAGAACATGAAGTTTGTTCTAAATAAGTATTTTCATTACTACGCTGAAGGGTGTTTGAACATTGTAAACTTTAGAAAAGAGTGGGGTTTTTTTGCTTATAGAAATGTAGAAGGGACTTTTTTCTGATAAACAGGCTAATGTTGCTGAAGAAGACAATATTGGGAGACAGGGTATTCACTTAGCAGCACAGGCAGGGTGTGAGAGCTCTGTCAATTTCCTGCTTGATGTTTGCAATATAGATATCAATACCAGGACAACTACATCTGGAATGACACTCCTACATGTAGCTGCAAAAGTAAGCAATGTATTAATTCCATGGTTAACTATGCATCGATCCATATATATTTTTTTTTAATATGCTACTTATAACTTATAACTTAAATCTTTGTTTATGTAAACTGACTTTTTTATGACCGGTCAGGGCTCGATTTACTTGAGGGACCGAGGGACCAGCCGTTTTTACCCCATTATAAGGTATAGGGTGGGTCCCTTAG
>JAVSBT010375849.1:0-11065 GCA_033118115.1 Pharyngocirrus eroticus
AGTGATGACCTTATTTCTGACATTACACCAAATTTGTTGAAAGAAAAACCAAATACATACACATTTACCAAACAACTGGCAGAAAACCTTTTGGTTCAAGAAGGTTCTGATCTTCCTCTAGTTATCATAAGACCTTCCATCATCACATGCACATGGAAGGAACCTGTTCCAGGCTGGGTTGATAACATCAATGGCGCAACTGGTATCTTCCTGGCAGTGAGTTGTTAAAAAGAATATTATAAAGTTGGCAAGAAATTTACCAAATCACACGACAACTCTCATAAAATGGGTAAAATTTAATTAGATTGACCCATTTGGCAAATGATAAGTTTTATCATTCAATTTCAACTATGGATTTACTTACTGGATGTTTTGGTCACTCTCAGTGATATCCTTCAGATTAATGATTATTTTTAAGGTAACAGAGTAATCAACACTTTATAAAGCAAACTAAATGAACGAAATTATAAATTAAAAAAGTTAAGTATTCATGAAATCTTTTGGTGATTGCTTCTTAATAAAGAGGAAGCAAATATTTAGTGATGTAAGTGAGACTTAGTGCTGAAATAACATCAGTTTTTGACACTATGTGTGAATTAAAGATCGACAATGGGATGGAGGCACTTTTTTTTTATCACAAGGTAGCATCTTGTTGATTACGCCCAGTCTGATTTTATTGTGACTGTTTTAAGAAACCTTTTTTTGTATAAGGAAACTTGTGTCGCCTTGAATTGTACAGTTAGGCATGGAACACTGATTTAGGATTTTTGTTGACAGATGAGAGTTTATTTTTACAACCCTGAGTGTCAACAACACATTTGCCATCTATTGGGATTTAAAAAAGTGCTGCAATACCATTAGTGGTGTGTGTGTAAATGTAGTATTGATGTCATTTTATCACTAACTATTACTATTTTTCTATCAATGTAATATATCTTTAACATTCCATCAACATCCATTTGATAAATTGATGTAATGGTATATCAAAATTTCTTCACTTTGTAATTCTTCAATGTTGTAGATTGGCAAGGGAGTCTTGCGTGCATACAGATCTAGTGTTGATTCACTAGGCGACTGTATTCCTGTGGATTATACAGCCAATCTTTTACTAGCGTCAGCATGGTACACTGTCGTGAAGAAACCAAAAGAAAATGCTCAAATTTATCACAATACGGCAATCAACCCAAAAACATGGGAAGAATTATCAGATATGGCGGTTGCAGTCAGTTACAGGGTTCCTTTTGAGTCTTGTTTTTGGTTACCCAAATGCCCTCACACCACCAAAGACTGGATCCATAGATATAGAATGTTTGTGTTGCACAGGGTCCCTGCCTATTTTGTTGACTTATGTCTAGTTCTTACTGGAAATAAAAAAAGGTAGGACTCTTCCTTTGTGTTTCCTTCCCTTCTGTACACTAAGACAATTATGACAATGTAGTGATTTTTAGTGATATTTAGTGGTAAATGGAGTCAACACTGGAAGTAGGAGTGCAGCACTAATTAGTGCTAATAATTTTCACTAATGGTATATATCAGTATGGACTCCCAACAGTCTGAATCTATGGGTCCCCCTTGATCATGTAGGAGTCCCCAGCTGGTATGCCTCTATGTTGTAACCTGCCTAATCAAGCCTAGTACATGACAGCTTTAAATTCCTACTACTTAACATTGCTTTTTAGAATGGTGTCTATCTGTGATAAAATACAAAAGGCCACAGGAACACTGGAGTACTTCACTACAAGATCATGGAAGTGGACACACTCAAATGCAGATGTGCTAAAAAGTGAAATGAACCTCGAAGATGCAGAGGTGAGCTTTGGAATTAATTACCCCCCAAACTTAAAAAATGCAGAGTTAAAAGATTTCTAAAATTTCACCTTTTTGCATAGTATCTCTGAAGAGCCAGACCCCCAATACAAGAGATGCTATATAAATTCCAGCATTTATTGATTTTTAATCATATTTCATGCTTCCTACTTCCAGACTTTTTTTCTTGACCCAAGCAATTTGGACTGGGAATCTTATATGTCTAGTTACATGATAGGAACCAAGAAATATGTCATGAAGGAAGATGTCACAAAGATTTCAACAGCAAAAGCACATTTAAATAAGTGAGTATCTATAAAATATTCTTGAATGAGACATAAATAATACAGTATGAAAACAAGGATTCAAAATATTAAGTTTTTTTAATACTAATGGTCTCTAAACAATAATTTAAATTTGCTTGATATTTCCAGTGGTTGATAGTAGTCATTTTTACTTCGATCAAAATTTACAAAACAAGGATTCAAATTTTTTTTAATTCACATGGTGACGAAACAATAAAGAATTTAAATTTGCTCGATATTTCAAGTGGTTTTACTTCGATCAAAATTTACATGTCACAACTTTTATGACAAGTGAGTTATTCATTGAAGTGTAGAGACAAACGCACCTGAGTATTTCCTCTATGTTTGCAGTATGAAAACTCAGTGGTTTTTAATCCTATTTTTCTATTCCAGATTGAAGAACATCAATTACATTTTCAACACTTTGATATTCATTGTACTGTGGCGCTGCCTAGTGGCAAGGCTGAAAATTGCAAGGCTTTCATGGGAGTTTATTCTGAAAGTTTTCTCTAGACTTCTAAAGACTTTAAAGCTCAACAATGTGATCTCGTTTAAACATAAACTCAATATCAGAAAGTGAATAAGGCTACAGGTTTATAGTACATTATATTCTATAATTTCCAAGTGTAATTTTATTGACATTTAGAATTTCTGTAAATTCAGAATTCTCTTATATTTTGCAAGGCTACTTGATAAGATAAGATATATTTTATTGGCCAATATATGGATATTGGAATTTGTGTTGATGGTTACATTGTGAAAAGAAAACTGCGAGAAAATGCTTGAATCTGGTGCCAAACAATGCAATACATATTTTTACAAAGTACTGCTGAGAAAGAGGTAGAGCTAATTTACTGTTTCATTACATACAAAATTTAAAGCTTAACTGTAAAATGCTATACTGAAAAGGGTTATATTAATCCTGAAGTCAGATATTATGTAACTTACACCCCCTATATACTATTATAACCTAATGGGTATTATTGTAGCACCATTTGATTTGAGATAAGTGAAATACACATGGAATATACAATGTGGGACACCTGAAGGAAATACTGAGCTTTTTTTTATTCATGAAAAGCTCTTCAGAAGTTTATATCAAATGAAAGGATATCTATGATCAGGGTACCTAGATGTATATTTGTAGTTGAATTTATCATGACAAAAGTCTAAAAGAAATCCCGAACTCTTGTAATATAATTTAGTCAGACAAATCCAACAAAAGCCATACATGTACATGTCTATTGGAGAAAATATTAGTTATGACAATACTTCAAAGTTGGTAGGCCATTTGACAGAACTTTTGTGACAAATATCAGTTTGGTATATCAAAATAATGGTGAATGTTTCCATTGTTTATGCAAGATTTTGCCTCCAGTTTAATACTTCTTTCATCAGTTTGAAAGGGGAAATACATGTAACAGTATGTTGATGACATGTCTATAATTTAATGATATTGTACCAACTTTGAATAAAAAACAAAATAACAAAAAGTTTGTTTTGGACAATACTTTGTATCTTTATTTACATCATACATTTTGTTTCACTGAAATTGAAGCAATTAACATCTATAAAAAGGCCTTGGAAGCAAATTGACTACATGCTATTGTTATACTATCATGTCACTGTTACCATAAATGTTATCCAAAGATAATTAATAATTTTGTATTTCAATTCTATCGACTACTTAAACATCTGCCCTAGATTTATGTCGCTATGTTTCCATTCAATTTTATTCAAAAAGAAAGTATTTTCTTTCAGTTTTTCACAAAACATTTCAAGCAGAAATGTGTTTTTTCTATACAAAATGATTTCTAAATGTTTGTTAACTCTAATAGAAATACAGTTAAAGTAGAAAAAATAAGTGTGCAGAAATATACAGACTTGTTCATAACACATCGGAGATCAGAGACAATTAATTCTAAACTTCTGTGCTGTATATGGCTTCAGAAATGATCTGACAATGGTATACATGCAGATTATGTACAATGAAAGTGAAAAAACGTTTTAAAACCATTCTAAAGATGTTTATAAAATGTCTGTGTATATTTCTCCTACAACAAAAGTAAACATGGAATTACTACTACAATTGGGCAGTGCATGTTTTACTTATGATGGTAAATACTTTTTTTTCTTCACAGCAGTGTGAGTGACCACATATTTCTTGAACTCCTTCCATTTCATTGTATTGTAGAATTAGTTTAACAAAACAGTTTGTTTAATATAGTCATAAAGGGGATGACTGAAGTTAACTTACAAGGCTATTTCAAAATATCAGTTTGTCAAAAAACTGTTGAAAACTTATCAAAATCCAATGTATCATATATCTCTATACATGATAACACTTTA
Source organism: Pharyngocirrus eroticus (assembly GCA_033118115.1). Lineage (NCBI taxonomy): Eukaryota > Metazoa > Annelida > Polychaeta > Saccocirridae > Pharyngocirrus > Pharyngocirrus eroticus. The sequence goes on from JAVSBT010375849.1 coordinate 4,461, forward strand.
ACACATTCTTGATCAAATTTTTTAAAATGTCAGATTCCTTAGCATAAACAAGACTTAACATTGAGAATTGATTCAGTACGTATGCATTGACATATAGATATTGTCAATAACAATATAAATATAGAATAAGAATTTATTTGTAAATATAACAGAGATTTCTTACAAATGCCTATGTGCTTATTAAAATTAGCCATTTTCATTAATTCATTCTAATCATGCTCATGAATTTACTCCTTTTGGTTCCGGTGTAATTTTAAATACTTAAATTTCAGATATCTGAGTGTAAATGAGTAAGATTTTGCTGCATATAGATAAATCATTTTATAAAGTAATATCTATATAATTTTCCTTTCTTAACTAAAAAGATAAATTTCTTGATTTTCCCTTGTTTATGTACATCAAATGAACGATTTCCCTTAAACATCCCCAGACTTCATAAAAAATCTCTACCTTTTTTCAACAATGATTCTATTAGCCTACAATCTATCACTAACTTTTTTGTTTCTTGACTAAAATCTCACATTTTTTTGCAGGAGTTTTTACAAATGTTACACTTGCACACATACTCATGACAAAATTCTCTTATTTTTTTTTGAGAAAATGTTTTTTTTTTTTTTTTTTTTCAAACAGACAAAACAAATATATTACATAATACACACACATACAGATTCCAATCCTTGCCATACAATACATGTATATCATAATAGAAAATAGGATACATTTAAATAGGAACATTCAGCTTTTAAATCAAGATGAACTTTACTTGTATAGAATACATATAATATGATTTCATTCTTGAAAGATCAAGAACTTATCATTTAATCATTAAATATTTAAAATAAATCTTTCTTTAAACTAATATGCTTGGTCAAATATCTCACAGGTGTATGAAACCTGATATTTTGTATAGGTGACTTTTTAAAATGTTGTTGTCTAATATTATTTTAATTGATAAAACCCATATTTGGTGACATTTATATCTGTAAAATATCACTCGCATGTCAGCAATTACAATTAATGATATTTTTTCACAAGCTTATCAATATACTAATAAAGTAGACACTGATCACATGAATTAAATACTTAGGTATATTACAAAAAGAGAGCATTAGAAAAAAAAATTACATTTTTTTTTCTTATCATCCTTGACCTTTGAGACTGGGATTGTTTTCACAAAAAAACTTTATCAAAACTTTTCTAAATAATGCATTCAATTTGAAAAAGAATTCTAGCCATTGCACCTGAGGTAATAAGAAGTTTATAAATTACAAAAACATCGACTTAGATTCACAGAAATAAAACCTTTCAAAGACATGCAAAGAGAAACGTAAACACTCTCTCATCCATGTGTTTTTCCTGGAGCTGTCTTTTCCCATCTTCTCTCATTTGCATGAGTTCTCTAGCAGTCCGTTGTATGGTTGCTGCCAACTTGTACGCCACAGACATAAGCAGGATTGTAGGGCTTGATAAAAAAGAAAAAGTTCAAAAAATGTTCTAGGTATTTTAGTTTAAAGTGTTTTAGGGGGTTTCACTACATTTTTGGAAACTACAACACACAAACATAAGTGTACCCATGGAAACAATAAAACATAAACCATCCCAGTCTCAAGTTCACAGGTTTGCATTCGCAAATCCAAAGGAAGTTTATGTACACATTTGTATTTGTCATACACAGTATGATTGGCTGAATGCCACAATATATCAATGTATCTTCTTGCTCATGTCACAGGCCTAAAAGATTCTACAAAGTCTATATGTGAAAAAAGTCTAGAAGGTGGAGCCATCTGCAGGCATTCACACAACACAGAACAACATCCATTGCAGGAGTCTATGCATTAGTTTCACGTGAATAGTCCCCACCACTTGGACTGTCAGAGGGATGGTCTGCATATTGGCGATAAAACTCATTGGCGTTGTACTGTAAAAGGAGAAAAAGAGAAAAAAAATTGAAGTCAAATCTTGAGTCTTCACTAAACACAGGAGTCTCCCTGAAAGGAAACCACAGGAACAAAAACAAAAGGAATTGAGAGAGAAAGCAAGAAAAGAAATTTACATTCAGTGTTTGATATGGAGAAAGTTTGTCGTACATTTGATAAGGCTACTAGGATTTAATGTTCAAAACTAAGTGAGGCCCATTAGAAAAAAGAGTTTGTTTCCAATTTAGCGCCCAAGTGAAAAAAAATTACTACTGACCCAGCCAGAAAAAAAATGAATAATAAAAATTATCATTTTGGTCTTGGAATTATGAAAAATATTAAAATTGTGTCGGAATTATTTATTCTTATTGCATCTGTCAATTTGCAAATCGAAACTACTTAGGATTTCAACTGTAATCATAGTTTGAGCTAGGTATATCATACAGTATTTAACATGCAAAAAAAAAGATTATCAAAACCAAAATATTATTTCTGCCTTCCTTATTTCTTTTTTTCAGCCACTAGCTAAACAGAAAACCGCTTTTTTTACACTAGCCTGATGAAGAGAATTAATTCTATATCTTATTCTAAGATTACAAAACTAATGTTTGTAGATTTTATAGATTATTTTACAACTTTACATAAAACAACTGCTATACAAATAATGATGATGCAGCCTTTCACAATTATGATGGGATATCTATATTCTATATTTTGGTTCTCTCCTATCAAACACTGAATGTTACACAATACATGCAGCAAAGACAAAATACTAACGACAACAATAAACCTTTGGTATGCAGGGCCTTTCAACGACCTAGATCAGAAAAAAAATGAGCCTGCAGTATACTTTAGATGTTGTGTGGTTTGCCCAGTGGTGTAAGGGAGGAAAGGGAAGTGGGGTTTCTCACATAGATATGAATATCTGCAAAATAAGAAGAACAATGATAATTTGACGGCAGACATTTCTTGAAAATCCATGCATATGTCCTAGACACTGATGATAAAATGTACACATTTCATCCGAGATTTGGAATTCTACGACGCTTATCCATAGTATGAAAATGACAACAAACACTACTGCAAGATTTCTCATAACCTTTGATATATTTTGAATAGAATTAGGCAAGATCGTAATTCTTAGATTTAGTCATGTGTCCCAAGAAGTTATATGAAACTTGAAGCATTTGATGCTACTTGATATTGTCTGAAGCTTTATGAAAAAGCCATTCCTTCACAAATGTTTCTAGTCTATGTGTGTTAGAAAATACCAAAAAGAATAAGAGCTACATGCAAAGAAATAACAAGCAACTAAAATTATGACTTGATCCAGTCATATTCTATTGTTTCAAGAGTCTAGAAGTGACAAGAATTTGTAAGCTTGATTAGATTCATGCTGTGCTTACATGCAAGCAGTGAGAGTTAGAAAAATGTAAAAAAACAAAACACACTCAAATTGATCAGGTCTTGTTAATAGGAAATGATACTTTTTCCAATGAATATATTTTTTACACGGTGCTTATCCACGTCGATTCTATCATTTCTGGTATTGACTTCTACAACAATGTTGAAGGGGTATTCTCATATTTCTAACTAGTTTCCGATATTTGAAGAACCTTTAGAACTTGCACTCAGAAATAAGGCTGTATCCATTTTATACTGGTCTCATTTTCACACAGATATTGAGGTAAAAATATTAGAAATATTAATTGGGGACTAAATTCAGGGAGAAATATCATTTGAGACTTCAAATAGCCTATCAACTCAGTTGCAGAATTTGCCGGGGTACATTGGGCTCTTCATTCAAAATGGTGGAAGATAATTTTATGTATACAAGAAAAAGAAGTATTATTAAAATAAAACAAACAAGATTGAGAAAAACTGAAAATTGGCATAATACAAAGATATGAATGAAGTTTAGGGAAATAATGATAAACAATGCTGCCATCTAGAGCCCATGCCTATGCTTGGGAGGAAGGGGATGATAAAATGTCTGTTTGATATCCATTTCAAAAACATCATTCCTACATGCTTAGTATACACTATTTCCATTGCCAAAAGCAGGTACGAGCTAGCTGCAGATTTTAATAACTGACACCAAACACACCAAATTGATAAAAAAACAAAACCCACAAATCGTGAATTGCTTCATATTTCTCCAAGACATCAGACAAGGTTTTATTTTCAACACATAGATCACCATTCACATTTTTTGCCAATATCTATAATCTGCAATAAATAGGTTTCATACACACTCCTATGATTTTTCTGACTTTATGTTATCCTGTCATAAAAGACAGCCATAAAGTGCAAATTTGATTCATAGCTATGAGACTGGAGAAAACTTTCTTAAGTAAACAGTTAAAAAAAAATTTGGATAAGAAAATAAACTGTGGAAACCTAAAAGGCAGCCCTTTTTTTTGGACATGAGACAGAAAAGCAATTGTTGCAAATAGTTACAGGTAATTGGCAAAAACAAAATGATTGGCCATGATCCCTTGTGTGACTTCTCAGAGATAAGCCCAGGGGTAGTACATATACCCTTACCCCTTTAGCCTATGTCACGTAAACCATTCGTTGTCTTTGTTTGCAAAGCAAACTTTTCGACGTTCCATCAGCTAATACATACCAGACGCAAGCAATGAGAAAAAGACAAGATTTCATGTTGTTAGACATAATGCAGAATTCACACAAGATATTTTAGAAGAGGTTCTTACTGCTGATTTCTTACCTTGACTAGGCTTTAAAGTGGGCATCAGTAAGAGTCTGGAATGGTTTTAAAACAAACCTACATTAACACTTTAACTTTGTGCAAACCTTTTAACTGTTTTATTTTATTTCTAGATTTATGCGAGAATATTATCTTATCACTTAAGTATTTCAGTAAAAGTTGCTGTTTTTTATTTCTATGGCAAAAGAGAAAAATAGTTTATTGAATTCACCATTTGGTTTGTCTCTAATTAACATTCCCATGCATTTTCTTCGACATTTATAACAAAACAATCTGACAATTTGTTAGCTTGTTTTCTTGCAATCCATGAAGTGTCTTCATATCCCCAATTAGCAAGCTTTTCTAACTCATAGTCAAGTGTTTTTTCCTACTGTTGTTAGACTGGCTTATGTTCAGTAGTTACGTCTGACATCCTCAGCTACACAGAAGACCCACAATACTCATACAATGTATAGCTGACATTGAATTTAAGACACAAGTCCACATTTCAAACACAAAATGAGTTTGCTAACATGAATGACATTGTGTCCAACCATTATTACAATGGGACAGACAGACAGTAAGTTGGACTTAGAAGTTAAGGACTTATGGCTAAGATTTAAAAAACACTGTCTAACTGTTAGTGACTACTGAAACACCAACAACACCTACAGTTGTATTCTATGACATGGAAACAGCTATCATTCCCTAGCAACGCCTAGTAACAGAGCATGCACTTTTAAAAGGTCAAAGTTCACTGGGAAATGTGATAGAAAGGAGACTAAACCCATTCTGACAGAAAGAGAAGAGAAGTATTATTTATGCTTCATGAGAAGGGGGAAGGGTCTTTAGTTTGTCAATACACAAGGACACATCAATAAGGAATTCATACACGGTATTGAGTAAAGACCTTTCAAAAGGGAATGAACATATACAATACAAATTGATGTGAGTCTTCACAGTCTTTGATGGCTAATGACTCTCAAAAAATATAAGAGATTGATATTAATACTAAGTTTCCTAGACGTTTCATTGTTTCAATCAAGTGCATGATTAACCAAATAAAACGCATTCCAAAGAACAAAATACCCAAGGAAAAATTAAGTACCATCAAAAGCATAAAGCAAAATAGCATTATCTTGAAACATCCATGTCTCGTAAAGTATGTCTTAGACCTATCATTTGCATAATATTTGTCAGTTACTTTTCTGAAATCAAACTTATCAATCATGCGCCACGGTTGTTTTGGGATTTTTTTCATTATCATTTTCTCATCCAGGACCACATAAAAAGACACACTATTGAGACATTAGAAACAATGCAAAAAGTTCCCACAATGCAATGCAAAGCTAGGATTGAGCAAATAGCAGGAGAAACAAAAAAACCACATGTATGCCTAAATAAAACAGAAAACTCAATTGAGCCATCCAATCAACCAGACAGAGACAGAAGATCAAAATGTTCATATGACTGAAAAAATGTGTTAAAGAGTTGAGTGCAATAAAAACTGAAATCAGCATAATAATATTGCTTGCATTTTGTTTATATCCTGGGGTAGGTCAGGCGCTTACCCATGGCTTGGGTGCTCGGTGATCAGGAGGGTAGGTATCGTACCAAGTCAATTGATCTTGGGCCAAGCCATTCTCTATCTGCAAGACACAGACAGAAATGGAAGATCATTGTTAATGGAACCAGCTATTTTGTAATTAAGATATTTATCATTTTGTTATCAATTTTGTTGACCTTTTATTTCAAATCTTTGTTCAACTTAATTTATTTCATAACAAGTTATTTATAATGCAATTTGGTCTTAATACTGCTTCTTATTTCAAAATTCTCCCATGTCATATTAGTAGAAGCGCCATCTGACGATCTACAAAGAAGTTAATCTTAATTTCAGAAGTGTTATATAATGATATTGTCTATACGCATGCGCGTATATGTAAATCCATTCTAGGCTAATCCTAGCCGCCAGTTAC
>JAVSBT010375960.1:0-11064 GCA_033118115.1 Pharyngocirrus eroticus
AAAGAGGTTTGTTTATATCAAGAAGGTTAAGATTATAAAATTCACACTGTCGCTAATCTTTGATATATACGATATTGTCAATAAGCAGAATAGCTCTCTAAAACAAAACTCCTCATCGAAAAGTCAAACATGTAAAGAACGGTTAGAACCCAGAATATTTTTTTGTAATATTCAAAATAAACCCCCTTCTGATTTTAGAATTAGAATGTTTGGTGATATTCAATACATGTCACCTCTTATTAGTGTTTCTTTTTCACTAATGTTGTTGTTAGTGGGAAATAGCAACCAACAAAAGGTGATAAATTGGTTTAACTGAAGTTTATGTTTATGACGTTTTACCACGAAACATCATTTTTGTTAACTGGAAAACTGCCATAAAGTAAGTTATACCTCAACTGATGATAGACAATATAGCAATAGAAAAAGTAAAATCAGCACAACTCCTGGGTGTTACCATTTGTGAAGACCTAACCTGGAACAATCATATTCAAAACATAACGTCCAAAGCAAGACAAAGATTTTTCCTACTCACAATATTAAAAAAGGCCAGGGCAGATACAAAACATTAAGACAAGTACATACTTTCAGAATATTAGATCAGTCCCAGGATATGCCTATCAGACCTGGGACCCAGGTATTTCATGTGAAATGAAATAGTGTCAATCGAAAAAAGAGCAACTAATATCATGCTAGGATTTAGCAACAAGAAGAGCCACTAACAAAGACTAATAGATTTCCAAATGTCAGCATTAGATACAAGAAAACACCTGTGCTTAAAAACCTTTCTGAAGCTCCAAGAACCAAAATAAAATACACCTTTTACTACCCGACATTCGCTAAAATGATAAAGGACTAAGAGCAATAAAAAAAATATGGAGCACCAACATTAAGAACAAAAAGAACGGAAAAGAATGTTTTAACTTATTGTTTAAAAACTTTCAATAATATCTAAAGACTTTAATTTGTTGCTTTTGGTATGTGTTTCATTTTTGTATATGTTCAATCTGTTGTATGTATCATCTTGCAAATAAAAACATCATATCTTATACTTGGGGTCAAAGTGTATGAGGCCTTCCTTTTCAAAAAGGTATATTTTAAGAGCCTTGATCTATCCTGAAGCATTGTTACGATTGTCAAAATTTTTTGTCAAATATTTACAAATACTGATAAATTAGCCCAACTGTGGGATAGGAAGCTGTAAAATGTACTCCATGTAATTGTTTAATGAGGAATAGTTTGATGTTGATAAAAACTGTTAAGATCTAATTTGGCATTTGCTATATATAGGTACAAATTAGATTACTATTCATTACTCAAGCAAATCTTATAGACTACGCAAGTGTTTTTCAGCTTACTACAATGGTTGCAATTAAATTTAACCCCCCCCCCCCCTCCCCCCAGAAGATAGATGTGTGCCAAAAGTAAATATCTATTGTGAAGCAGTATCTAATGTTGGCCATACTCTGGCATTGTCCATCCTTTTTTTAATCAGTAGACGTTTGTAATGATGGTGGGCCAACAGTAACCAACTGTTTCCTAACAGCAACATATTAGTAATGACCAAAGCAATGACTGATATCTTACCTTTTAACTGCTCACAAAATTGTGATAAGATAAAATCTGTTACCTAAATGGCCGACCCAGGCTTTTACTAACAGGCACAGTTGTAACATATAACATTTTTTTTTTATTATTCAAGAATTATTAGGGCATGTCCCCGAGTATACCTGTACAGTCTTTTGCTTAAACAGTTTCACTTTGGTAGTACATGTATCTGTCTATGGCCTGATAAATAGTACGTTCTGTATGCTATTTGCAAATTGGCTTGTAGTGCAAAAGGTCCCCTGTTCGAATACGGGAAGTTTCAAGTGAATCTTTTTAACTGGCTTTCAAGATATGTCATTCGAATGAGACAAAAACAGAGGCTCCGTGTCAAAGAAGAACAACAACTGGCATGTTAAAGACCCAGAAGGATGGTGAAAACAATACATCCTTTCTGAAACTGAAATCACTCCACCCAGGTGTAGAAATGGGTACTGGTATAAGGGACATAAAAGAAAATACATAGATTAGCTATAAATGTTCATTTTTTACTAATCCCAATCCAACATAAATCCTAGAACCCACGAAATTCTACTGGTAAATCCCAAATAATTCAAACAAAGATGAATACCAGGGAAAATATAAATCCTAGGAAATTATATTGGTAAATCTCATGTCGTGAACAATTCAAAAGGGTGAATCACAAGTCAAAGAGAATCCCTTACCCTCCTCTATATCCTCAAGGTAGTGATGGGCCTGTAGGGATCTTCAAGTAATAATAATTACAGGCTTTACGTTTTCCCTATGTAGCTAATTGATCATGTCTTTTCAAGGAAAAGGAAAACAGGATTAACCTCACATTAATCTTGACCTCTTTCTCTAGTTGTTCTATAGTATACTTAATTCAGAATAGTTTGATTACTCCCCCTGGTGTCCTAATTCAACTTTAACATGAATGATGTGATTTATCAGTGTATTTGTGTACAAGATGAAGCTCTCAAAACAGCTGATATTGACTTCTTATATCCGCATATATTCGGGAGATTAGATTATGCAACCTCCTTTCCAAATAACTCATATGTTCCACCCCTGATGTAAAACAATAAACTAGTCATGTAGTATGCAAGCAAATCAATTTTATTTATTTAAAAAATGTTTTCAAATATTCACATCAGCATGTTTTAGTATTGGTGTATTTCTTTGGTTAGGCAAATGAATAAAGTGTTGTTACAAAATATAAAATACATAGTGATACTCTGTACTTTAATAAAAGCAAATTAGGAATATTGATTTTAAGGCAAAAACATATCATTTAAATAAAAAAAAAAGTCAAACGCTTTACGTAAATAATTACAGATAAATGCCAGTCTTTTTTTATTCATATATTCAGTTTTCATACACAGTTTAAACAATACAAAATGTATATACATTTCTTAAAGAAAAAGAATTAGATATACATTGAAATTTAGAGAACAATGTTATGAATATATCAGCATGTTATCTTACACCAAAGATACAAAAAAGGAAAATAACTATATACATGTACATTGTATGACATTACCTCTAATGATAATTAAACTTTAATAGGGAACAAAAATCAAACAATAAAAAGATACAACAGACCATCTGAAAACATAGCATTATTTTCAAAAACAAAAAAATAAAACTACACTTTATTGATATCCTAACAATCATTAATCTAATTTCTCAATATTTAGATATAGTACATGTTATATATTCACAAATGATAGAATTGTTAATCAAACCCTTCAGTGTGTGTGTGTTTATACATACTATCAAAAACTTCACTTTTCAATCTGCTTTATTACAGAACAGTATCATTATGGAACACCCAACCCAGGCATTTAGTTGCAATAGTTTATGTTTCGTCATTTAAAAAACCCAGCAAAGAACATTTCCCCATATACAATAGGAATAATTTACACAATAGCAAGGACTATACAACTGAACATTTTAAATATCAATGTGGTGTTTAATTAATAAGGTTTTTGTTCTTTTAACCTGTTTTATTCACCTTTTGGCAGTTCTGTACATATTTGTTGTTATGTATATTTGTTTTTGTTGCCAATAAAGTTCAATAGTGAAAAAAATGTTGGTTGAAGTCCACAGGCCCACAGTACAAAGTCATTTGAATGATTGGAGGACATCTTTATAAAAAAACATTTTTGTTTTTTTTCATCCCCGGGGGTATCTAGGGTTGTTGTTTTTCTTCTCACAAATCCAATCCAATCAAAAATAGTTCATATGGAAACTTAACTCTCCCTTTACAAATCTCTCAAAGCTTTAGTGAATTTTGAAATATCTTTCAATTTAAATCCAAAATCACTTTTGAGACTTGCAAAGAAGTTATCTGGAGAGGTTTTCCACATGTCTTTTAGCTCCAACAGCATGGCACCATCATATGTTGCAAACCTAGGAGAAAAATAAATTAAAGAAATGTATTAAGTGTAGATAAAAAACTGCTTGAAAATGTTGTACTCTTGTAAACACCCTAATATAGATCTGGGTTAAATGAGTCCTTTAGACCCATCAGGACTAATGTTTCCTTACAAAGACCCAAAACAGGAATGAAAAGAAATAGGAAACAGGAAAAGACAACATGTTGTGAATAATCTGTAGTAATATTGGTTTTCCCAGATGTCATTAAAGTTTTTATGGGAGCATGGTGGCTCAGTGACAAAGCATACACCTAAAGATCAGAAGGTTGAGGATTCAATCCCCCGCCTTGCCCCGTGTCTGTGTCCTTGAGAAAGCTACTTAGTCCCAATTTCCCTTCTTCACCCAGGAAACGATGGGTACCAGGAATATTCTTGGAAAGCAACCTGCAATAGGCTAGCATCCCGTCCAGGGGAGTAAATGCTATCAGTCGATTGTGCTACAGAAACCGGGGATAAGCACCTGCCTGGCTCAAGTATGGCTTTACTTTACTTTTACTTACATTATATTAAAGTTGTTGAAAATAAAGTTCCTGTTTCTGACGACACCTTGGCAATCTACTGTATTGCAATGCACAGATTTCAAAATTCAACCCGATTCATTTTTTTCTTACTTTTTGATGTATTTTTTTAATTCATTTTTCTTCAGCCACTCTTCAATTTCTTTTTTCTTCCATGACGCTGCTACTGAGGACACATTATATTGTTGGGGTGGAGGAGGGGCATCAGTTGTATCTTTATGAGTTGGCACAATAGGCTTTGGTGCTGAAAGGTCAAAGATTCAAGTAGTTGTCAGAATAAACATTTAAGATTCACAAACAATCATCCTACATGTACAGTGATAAAACCATATCCTTTTTCCATAGAGTCTGTTTATTTCCACCAAAGAGACTCTGGAGATACGTTCTACTTGAAACAAATAAATAGCCACACATCAAAGAAAATAGCATTTGGGACATAGAATATCCAGCAAATGTGAAAAAAAATATATTTATATGTTTTCATAGGCCCAATATAGGCTTTAAGGCAAAGATCTGGACTTTCAGATATTGATCACTTGTAATCAAGCCAAACAGAACAACAGAAACAACCCTGACCCCAATCTTCAATTTCGGGTTTAAAGGTTGTATTACACTCCTGTACCCCAATATAAGGATTTTTAAAAGATGCATCTAAAAGGGACATTAATTTTCTTTTGAACGATATCAAAATATAACCCTGATGTATCTGTTTCATGTCTTGTTTGACTTTATTAGCCATCAATTATTGCATACCTAGCGGTTGTGCTGCACCAATCAATCCTCTATCCCCTATTCTCCTAATCAATGCTGTGATGGAAGCCTCAAATTTATCTTCAACACTGAAATCGTACCACAGTTTTGTACCAAGAATTCCTCCCAACCATCCATCGGCTTCATACTTGCTCTGTAGTCTCAGAGGAATGAAATCTTTTTGTAGCTTGTAAGTATACTCTCCCTCTTTTTTGTTTGAAACCAAAATACATGTAGTAATAAAAGATTTATACATATAACTGAATTTCATTTTCTAAAATATGAAGTAACAAATTTTTGTTAAAGCTGACTTTACTTCAGTCTTGTTTTAAGCTTTATTCCCTTCACAGTGTCTTTTCAAACATACAGTTGTTGCAATGAAACACTGGGAAAAGGTCTAAACATGCACAATGAAATGAAATCGGGTTAAATATCAATACAGTTCTGCTTTAAATCCTTATCAGAATCTCCTTCAAAACGTACTTGATGTGTCAATAGATACTAAAAATACAATATTTTTGAAAGACATATTTCAGGCCTTATGGATAGTATTATCAGCCTATGTGTTTGTATCACAATGAGTACTCTAAGCTGACAAGATTCAAAATTGTATTTGTATTGAATTGCGAATGAATTAGAAATGCATAGATGCTGTGTGTAAGTTCAATTACACCTGCACTTACAATCAATTTCAATCTTACCTGTTCGGCAATTTGGACTCTCTTTGTATTTCATGGAGAAACAAACCAAAACAAGGCAAGCCTCCTCTACTGCTTTTGTCATTGCATCTAAAGTTGAGCCACCTTTGGAAGAAAAGGTGATTAAAGTAACCTCACTTTGCCAACTGATAATTTCAGAACATATATACAATAATATAAACTCTGTATATCTTGTTGCTTGATATTCAATTTATTTTCAAGTCCAACGTATGTTTTTATTTCGACATATTTTTCATAGTCATCATCAGAATGCTGATCCTTATTGTATAAGGGTCAAATCACGTCAAGTCTCCTGATTTTAAAATATTTTCCCAGTTGACGAAATTGATTTTGATGAAATTTGCACCATAACAACTTCCACCCAAGTTAGGAAGCCTTGCAAAATATGAGTTGCCAACAATAAATGCTTTTTGAGATATGGAGTTTTGAAATGTAGGTGTTTGCGCATCAGGAAAAACATGATTTTTTGCTGTTTTTAGCCTAATTGTAAAGATCCCAACATTCAGAATAGATCACAAGAAATTTAAGGTACAAGTGACACAGTTTTGGTGAAATTAGGCAAAATTAGCAGTTTTTAAAGCATAAGCACACATTTACTATTGATTTCATAGTCAATATCACTACATATTTTGATTATTTCACCTCTGGGTGATAGGAAAACGCAATCAAAAAGATATTTTTGTGATCTACTGTGAAAAATGAGGATGAAAACATGGAAGACTAACTTATTTTATAAAATGTTTATTTCTCAATTGCACTGCTGCATGTGTTATGTGAAATGATACAATAAGATAAGATACTGTATGATACAATTATCAATATTAATGAACCTACTCATATCGTCCACATCCATCCATATTTTGTAACCTGAGCCTGTCAGTCTGTCTCTTACTTTAAGCATGGTTGGTTGACTTCCCCAGTTGTAACTTATCATAATGTGAGGTGTAAGCGAATCATCTGAAAAATGATAAAAAGTGATCAAACTTCCTCCTTCTACTCTAGGGTACCTGTGCTATTTATAATAATTGTCCACTTTCATCCTTCCATCTTGTTTATGGTTATTTTTATTTCTGTGACTGAACCCTACCATATGAGCTCAGCCGCCACTGTTTGTATATTTGGAAAATAAACGAAATACTTCTGCAGTCATTTTAGTTTTAATAATAAATTTGAGCATTACATATAACAAATATTTAAATTCTATCTATTCAGTACACAGTAAAGAATACTGTTTTTAGTTCACTGTTTTTCTTCCATTTACAAAAACAGAGTTACAACTACAACTATACCTTTACAGGCTTTACTTTTGTCTTTCTTCTCAGCCTTTGATGCCAAAGCATTTTGGTTTTCGTCATTTCTTTCCTCTAATATCCACAAAGCTCCTTGGGCTCCTTTCTTTACATTTAAATATTTACTTGAGGATGCAAGATTCTTCAAACCTTAGGTAAAAAAGAAATACCCATTCAATCATTAAGAAATTGGAAAGAGAAAATGGGCATACAGGAACAAAATTCTCATTCCTAGTGAAACTTTCGGTGACAATTGTATCACGCTGTGTAAAGATTATCAGAAGAAAGACCAGTTTTGAATCTTTCTAATATTAATAAATACACACGGACGGTCACTGGAAAAGGGTCTCTGGCATAGCCTTTTGGAACTATAAACCTTCCTTTTACACAACAAATTGTCATAAGACAAAGGAAAAGAAATGTGATGACTAAGAATTTTCTACAGAGATTCCTTGATACCTCTAAATGTAAAAGTCTCCAAGCAAAAGCTGCTGAGATTTCTTTGTTATTTCATGAAATAGACATATTGTTGAAAAATCACTTACTTTCCATACAATCAGAGTTAGCTTTGATAGATTCTTTGTTTATGTCATTGAAGGAGAGATTCCACAGTCCTTCCACAGCTAAGGTTTGTTCAGTTTGGTTGAAATCTTCTTGCATCATTCTTGTATAATAAGGAAGTGCGCCAAGTTTGACAATCTTTTCTTTGTTTTTGTCATTGGCAGCTAACTTATTCAATGCTTCTATCAGCTCCTCAGCACAGTAGCTGACAGTGGGCAATATAATGTCATGACTTGAAGATTTCAGAGCTTCATCTATAATTCTCAGGAGATATTTCAGAGTTTGACCTCCTGAATCTATCATATCGCTTTCATCATCATTGATGAGAAATGCTAACGTGATCTCAGCGTTAATTTTTATCTTTATCTCCTCTGATGCCCTCCAAGTCTGCATCAGATCAACAGCTCCCTGTTCACGAAAAGCTTGCTTGGCTCCATCTATATGCCGCAATACATTATGCATTATGTGAACCAGTCCATTAATCTGCTCAATATCTTTAGTGTTTTTGTTTCTTGGTATTTCTTTTGCAACTTTGAAAATGTATCTATAAACTCCTGTATCCATGATGCTTTGGCATACTTTAGAGGAGCAGTCACTTCCATTCCACATTGCAGACAACACCTTATTCAAAGAATTCCAAGCATTTTGACATTCAGGTTTTTCATAATCTAATTTCATAGGGAAAATTTGCTCCCATATTTTCTGAAAAAGAGTTATAAGTCCGGCGTCAATATAGGCTTCTGTCACTTTTACTATCATTGCATTGCCATGCTTAGGAAATACAGAATAATTTAGTGTAGCTAGATCTGATCGACATTCATCCTTTGTGTAATCACTGACTCGCAACAACCTTGTGATCAAGTTCTGGCTATCTATAACTTCTTGATCTATTATTGCAGTTTCTTTATCCCTTCTATCCATTTCTCAATTTGAAATTGTTTTGTTTGTGTTTTCAACTGTTGAAAGTCCAGTTTTTCCTGGTAGGATGTGATTTACTATTACTTTTCTGGGAGAAAAAAAGAGGTAAATATAGATGTACAGTAAAGCCTTGTTTACATTGACTATTTTCCTAGCAGTAATTTTGTTTTTGTAATTCTTTGAAAGTCGCAGCAAAAGTTTAAAACTGGCGAACACGTGGTAATGCAAATAGGTCGTAAGTTGATCCCTTTCAATAAAAAGATTTGTCAATCGACATCAAGAAAAAAAGCTTTAAAATCCCATGCAATTATGTCTATACTGAAGACTTCTGAAGTGCTTTAAAGAATTACAACTAAAAAGTAACTTTCAAACGACACAGTGTAAACAGGGCTTACAAGCTTAAAGGTTACTGATCATTACTCAAGCAAATCTGTATAATTAAAGCTACATACTTTTTATAGACCACGAAAGTGCCTTTCCCGCTTACCAGAAAGGTTACAATTGCATTTAAACACTCCCCCCACACCCAGAAGATAGATGTTGTACCGTATGTTAAAGTTAATTGTAAAGTGGTATCTAATGTTGGCCCAACTCTGGCTTTTATATCAATACCTGCAAGTAGCATTGACAAAAACAGGTTGGCATTTTTGGAAATGAATCTGGTTGACCCTCTGTGGCAATAACTGCAATGCATTTGCCATCAGCGGTAAACCTTTGAATAGTAATCGCCAAAATAAAATGGGGAAAACTAGCGTAGACTATATTAGGTATTCAGTTAGTTACAGCAACATTTTAGCAATGACTATAAAGCAATGACTGATATCTTACCTTTCCACTGCTCACAAATTGTAAATGAATTTGAAAATGGCCTAAAAAACTTTTACCAAAATGGCTGACACAAGCTTCTACTACCAGACAGGTATAACATTCTTTTAATATCTAAGAGTTATTAGGGCATATCCCAGAGTATGCCTGTACAGTCCTTTGCTTATACAGTTTCACTTTTGTATAGTGGTATGTATTAAGTTTATGATTTGAATGAAAAGCTTATGCTTAGCATACATGGATATACACAGGGTAGTTAGAACATATATTTAATCTGAATACATTGAATTTATTCATAGTTTAGTAAATGCTGTCTAGGATAACACTTGAAAGTAAGCGATTTATTTCCAATGAGGTCCTCCTTTTGAAAAAATAACATTAGATGCTCGTTGTCAATAGATGAGAAGTGTTCTTTTTATGTGATATTACTCATATAAGACGAGCGATAACACCCTTTGCTTCAGCCAGTTATGGTTCACTGAACATGAGAGCCATGAAAAATAAGACATTGTTCACTCACACCTGGGTCTCTACCCAGCAAACATACGGTAAATACCACTACTGAAACACTAGCAGCCCATCAGAGTTGTCATGAGTGGCCCTCCGGCGGTATCCAATTAATGTTGGCCCAACTCTCAGGCATTGCCGATCCTTTTCTGATCAGTGTCTTATATACATAGGTTAAGACTTTATACAATGTTTACAGTCAGATAGTACACATCTGCAAAACGTCACACAGTGTTCAGTTCATCAGATTTAGTCAGTACAA
This sequence comes from Pharyngocirrus eroticus, assembly GCA_033118115.1. Taxonomy (NCBI): domain Eukaryota; kingdom Metazoa; phylum Annelida; class Polychaeta; family Saccocirridae; genus Pharyngocirrus; species Pharyngocirrus eroticus. Next base: position 10,351 of record JAVSBT010375960.1, read on the forward strand.
AACCACTATCAAATCTTCAAACCATTTATCTCCAACAAAAGAACCATTTTTATTTCCATTGTTTAGCTTAGTTGTGACTTATGTGTAATAATAATGACTTGAAAACAAATTGCCTTGTAAGTTGTATTAAAAGAAGAAAATGACAACAGAGTTGAGACATGATATTTCAATTTCATAATTTGATTGAATATATCAAACTTTTTTTTTGGAAAAATACAAGCTGAGTAACAATAACAATACTTGGTTATTTTATATATTAGAATTATATTCCATTAGAAATATAGTAACCATGTATTGTATTTTTTAAAATACAATACATGGTTACTATATTTTAGCATATATTTGACATAATTGTATAAAACATAAAAAGTGTAAAATACAAATAAAAATTGTGATTCTTTTCTAAAAATGTATATCTATAAAAAAATACTGCTTTATTTGGTTATGAGTATTTTCAAATGTGCTCAAAAAATAAAAACAGTACCAGCTGACAATTTTGATATTAAAAAGTAAGGAAGCCACTCTGAATAAGATCATTTTGGAATTTATCTGCAAATATGTGTAGTTAACATCTACATATTCATCATCAGGGTGTTAAGCCTATACTGCAGAAAGTCAACAGAAAAAAAATCTGTCTACCTTGTGCGGGATTCGAACCCACGACCTTCGGGATACGCGCCCACTGTTCTAACCACTGAACCAACAAGGAGACAT
>JAVSBT010376071.1:0-11062 GCA_033118115.1 Pharyngocirrus eroticus
ATTGCAATTTTCTATTATATTCTTTTGTAATTTGTTATCTTTCTGGAATAAAAAACCTTTGAAAAAAAAAAAAAAAAAAAAAAATAGCTATATTAAATTTTATAGTTTTCTGTTACTAAAACCTCTGTTACTACCTGAACATATTTTTTATCTTCTGAATCCTTTCATAGTATCTCAGGTGAATATTATCAGAATCTTTTGATTTGGAGATCACAAAGATTATTGCCCAATGAGTATATTTCAAAAATTATCAAGGTATTCATATTTCTATATAAAAGGGAAGAAACTGTCTGGTTTCCTCGGGCTCTCAATAATTTGAACCCCACATGAGTGCTAAATATAGATATGACTTAATACATTACAGCGACTATGATATATTCAAATTTAATTGCCACATTACTTCAGCACAAACACAAGAACGTCTTGTAAGTTAATCAGCATTCTGTAAAAAAAGCCATTAAGAAAAAGAAGAAATAACCCACACCAAAGTAAGACACTGTCACAAAAAAAAAGGCGTTTATCTAAAAAGGCCCAAGGACTTCATGCGATGAATTCATTTCTGCTGAGAGAAGGATATTAATAAACACTCTATATAGACATAGGATGATTGATCTAGCTTCCCTTAACTTTATTGGAATAAGTTTCCACTCTCATATTTGATAGTTGGCAGATTTGTCAGAACACTGCTATAGTTAGTTGTGTTGCACAATATAGTGCATGGATAAAGGCACTTTTCCAAATGAAAGAATGACTTCAAATATAATACTTTAAATCCATATCCAAATGAAATGAGAACTATTTAATTAAACAAGATTTAGAGAATAGAATAGAAACACAATTCCGAAAATAGTAATTTTCATTTTGGTGTTTTATTTCACGAATTTTTCGTAACTAGTATGTTACATCTTCAGGTTTATATAAATGAAAAATGAACAAACTCCTGTATATATGCATTTGGAGAATAACATTGTAGAAGACAGAGAAACAAAATAAACAAGACAACATAACCTAATGCTTATCCTTTAACCAAATCTAATACAACTGCGAGAAACTACACTAGGAGTCGAAATATTAAAAACATGGGTATTATTATACTAAAGGTGTCAAAGAAAATAGAATTTCAACATTTATTTTTATATAACGTAAGAAAAGTAATTCCCAAAATTGGATACAATTTTAATATTTGTTTGCTCTTACGGAAATATGAAAAAAATCATTAAAAAAATCTGTATGGGTATTTAACATGGGATATCTGGTCAAAACATGCTTCAAAGTGGCAACTAATGCCTTTTCAGACCAGAATTCCCATGTTAAATCCCCATAGAGATTTTTAAAATGCTATTTTCTCATATTTTCATAGAAGATAGAAAATATTAAAATTAATTCCAGTTGGCCCTAAGGCTGAATTTACCTTTAATGAAACAAACATCATTTAAAAAGATGTTTCAACACCTCTAGTATAAAAAGACCCCGTTTTTAATATTTCGACTCCTAGTATACATGAATATATTCTGTATGCCAAACCATGTACACTATTATGCAATACTAACTGAAATGTTTATTATCTGATCAAAACCAGCACACTAGTAAAAGTTTCCAATTGAACAACATGTTAACAAGACATGGTTCTTTATTTTTCACCTTTGCATTACATAGTTTTAATCGAAAAGCTAAAATGGAACACATGTGTTGTACTTGTAAGTAAACAAATAATTGGTTTTCACTTCTGGTTATACCTATAAGTATAAAAAAGTCTTAACTAAAAGGATCAACCATTTGTCATAATAATTAATAATAAATATTATAATAATAATTCAAATTTATATCCTTTCATTCATACAACAAAAAGGGAACACATAAAAACACAGTTTAAAAAGCAAAATAATGTAGTACAGGTTTAAAACAGTCACAGTCACTACTAAAATATATTAGGATGTGTAATTAAAATTACATTTGAAAACTAGGTTGTATTGTTTAAAAGAGAGGGTAACCAATCATAGAGGTGTGGTTATCTTACAATCTAAGATAATTAGTGTTTACAATAAATAAAGATGGTGAGATGACTGAGCCTTGTGGAGCACCTGTGTTAGATAGTATAATGTTCGTTGTTTCATTGCCCAAAGAAATAAATTAATTTGGGTCCATCTGATCTGTGCGGCCATATTGCCTGTCAAACTTCATTTCATTGAGCTAGTTAGATGTGTTTGCTAGTTTTACATTTTACGGATTGTTTTGTCATGGAAGAGTTATCTACCATGTTACAACCTTTTGGATGAAGGTTTCTGGCATGGCTATAATTTGACTTTTAAAACACTGTTGACAGGCAAAGCTCCACCATCAAAATGGCGGACTACACCAGATCTCGATTTCAGCTGAAAAACCTCTATACCTATATGCTAGAGAAATCTTAGACAATCTTGTAATGGGAATTTATACCTGTTTTAATTACACTGAAAGCTGACCTTAAAGTCCCAACATATTTCAGACAAATTGCTGTAAGAGTGCTGGGACCCTTTTTAAACTGAAAAACTTTATAGCCTGGCTCATGGTGAACTAGCCAATAGACTAAGCCTTTATCATAGTTGGTATTTGCCACATATCAATCATTTAAGGATTAGTGGATTATACCTTTAAAAAGAGTCAATGCTATCTTTTTCACCAGTGACTAACATTTACTGTTTAAGGTGTTTTTTTTGGATGACTGTTCACTATTGTTAATAACTCCCTTTGAATTAAAGTGGCATACCATCTCCTCCACCTGTATGTTGGAACTTTAACTACATGACATGATGTAGGTGGATCAGTGACTTCATTTCATTGGTTCGATATCCTTACTATTTTTTTTGTCAAAGAAGTTGATTAGTACTAGCCGTAAAGCCTTTCTGCATTTATTAACTAATTTTGATAATTGATTTTGCTGTTTGTTTTCCTTTTATTCTAGTTATTCCTTTTCAACCATTGATAGTCATGCAATATACAAAATTAACTTCAAATAGCAACATACAAATATACTCAATGTTCCAACTATTATGCTTGGGTTTTTTCAGCCATTAATTATATATTTCAAAAATCAGGTCACACTTCAATTCATTTTGCATTCTATGGTTATATGGCCCCACGAGACAACCATGGTGGATTTTTATTGAGGAGACTATTGATGTCATTCTATTTACCTTACAATTGTGGTGAGACCCATCACCACAGAAAACAGCACTTGAAAATACATCATCATTAGGCAAGTGGTCCTCTTCCTTATAGGAGGGATCAGATTTCTTGTCTCAATTGGAATCTCTGCAATAGAAAAGTGATTGAAATAATATAGTAAATACAGTTGGACCATTCTGTTGCATAGCCATTTGAGGACAATGCTCTCTTTTCGAAAAAATTGTCACTAGACAACAGCAATTGCCACTTGGGTGTTACTGTTTACATCTCTGGAGTCATCCTCTGCAATGATCAATCTTTGAACATTATGATGCAATAAGTATTTAAATGGTGTTCCTAAACACTTCTGTTCTCTTGTCTAAAGGACTACCACTACCTATTAAATTATTATTACTGCACCTAGTTGCAGACATATAGATATATTTAACTGTGTTAACCATCCTTGTAAATTCAAAAAAGCATTTCTGTGACATTTTTTGCCTTGCACTACTCTATAAAATCCTCAACCTAAAGCATGTACACTATCTAACTAAGTACAATGCTTTGGCATTTCATGACAAGGTAATATTCCAGTTGAGCTGCCGAGGAAGATTATAGTATTAGTTATATTACTCAAATACCAATGCTTAATCTTACCCATCCATACATGTATATCTACATTTTTGGAGAAAGTTTGTCTTATTTTATGAGGGGTTTTATTGCAGTAGCAGTATTTGATAATTATGGTAATTCTTCTAGGTTAGAATATTTATTGCTTCTCTCGTCAATTATTTTAGTAATTGAAGAATTACAACTGTCAATGTATTAACTATCCACTTATTGCACATCATTGTGGACAAAATTGTGTCATATTAGGTAATTTCATTGTGGTTTTCTATTGTTTTGTTTTGCCTCCCATAACCATACAGCACACGAGCTAAAGACAGACTTGACCATGTAGGAAAATGCATTGTTTGTGATTAGAGCTGTTCATTAGAGTTTCAGGGTTCAATACCATTACTGCCTGTTGAAAAGAAGAGTTACTTGTAGAAAAAAAGGGAGTGTTTGCTGCAGAGACAGCCTGTTGAAGCTATATACCCCTCAATACGACGTTACGTCGTCCTTGTTATCCAGAAAGGTCAACGGAAGTCTTCCATAACACGAAATGTGTTTCAATTTTACAGTTCTATCCTTTTTAATGGTGTAAGGATGTCAGTGGTCAAAAGGGATTGATATTTAGACATGATATTATGGGATAGGTTGTCACGAATGTCAGAATCCATCGGGCTATTGATCTCTCACTTCTGTTTCAAGCTTGTAAAGTGTCCTTCTATCGTGACTTACGCCTTGAGAGAGTTCTTAACAGTTGTGAAAGAAATGCATCTCATTCAGTTGAAAACGATTCCATCTGATTTCAAAGTCGATATGACTGACACAGAGTCAGATACTCAGAGATATAGAATTGATATATCCAATTTAGAAAGTTAATTGATAAATACTCTTCGATATTGATCTGTGTCCGGATGGAAAGAAGATGTTGGTGTTTGCAGCATTGGAAACAAAAGATGACAATGTCATCGATATGCTTCAAAAGTGTTTTTCTTGATGATTGAAGTCTAGAAATATATATCAAATGCATCTAAAAATATCAATACCAACAATTCTTATAAATGACAATATTTTCAAAGATTGATAAGTTATTATGCACGAACCTTAGTTCCAGGGTTCTATGTTGTGGTAAGTAGTAACCAATGCAAAGACACTATCACATTAAGATGTCAAAATAAACAAAGCGTAGATTAGTTGTAAATTGCCCATCATGTTTATACCGAAAATACATAATTATGAAGATATATTGTTACATGCATCGGTTTTGGAAAGCCCTCTCTTCAGAAAATCTTGAACCTAATCCTTAAATGGACCTACAGGTCAATGCTCCTAGAAGGAGATGTTTGAAGCTATTTTGAGAAAGGGGTGGGTTTCACTATCGATTGATTTTCTGTGATAAAGTAGAAAGAACACAGGGACAATAAGGCCAACACCCTCCCAAATGGCGACAAAGGAGGGACTTACTGTATTCTTGTCGTGAGTACTTTAGCAATGAAGTGCTGCTTATCCTGTTTTATAAGGACACAGGGGCAATTAGGGAACATAGTCGATGGTTCCAACACACCTTTCCTTTGGCTTTTCATAACAAATTGAATTAAGCCATGAACGAGATTATTTACAATAACCATGTAGATCAAGAATGGGGCCTGCCTGACACAGGTTAGTGCTTGAAGAAGGAGACGTTTGAAGCCATTTTGAGAAAGGAGTAGTTTTTAATATTTATTGATTTTTTGTGATAAAGGGACTCAAGGAGACAAGTGGAAATAGAGAGGAGGACAATTGGGCTCACATCCTTCTAAAAGGCATATGTCACAAAATGGGAGACTTTTGCAGTACTCGGGCCATTTGTGGGAGGGTGTTGGTCTTTCTTGGCCATTTCAAAGAATGAGGGACTTTCTGCAGTACTTTGGCAATTAAGGCCAACACCCCTCCAAATGGCCTGTATGTAAAAAATGAGCGAATACGCAATACTTGGGCAATTAAGGCCAACACTAGCCAATACCCTCCCAAATAGCCTATGTCAAAAAATTAGGGACTTTTGCTTTAATTTCTCGATTAAGACCAACACCCTCCCTAATGCATGGCCTATGTCCAAGAATTAGGGTCTTTTGTTGTACTTTGGCAATTAGGTCAACACCCTCCTAAATTGCCTGTGTCAAAAAAATGGGGGAGTTTGGCAATAAAGTGCTGCTTATATTGCACCATGGGAACACAGGGGTAATTTAGGGGGGGGGAGGGTAGAGAGTTCATCGCACTATTACAATTTACATTGGCCATTCTTTGTAACATCATATATCTAGCTAAGAATTAGTATTGCACTGCACATTAACGATAATGAAAAACCTAGAGAAATCATTATGGTGTTAATGAGAGTGCATACCTGGTGATTAAGATAAAATAAAGTTTATGAAATAAAGATCAAAGAAATAAGGTGCCTTAGCCTTCAACGTATAATTAGTATGCAATTTATAAAATGTCAGTAGGCAAGGCAGAAATCTAAAGGAATTGAAATGAAGGAAACATATTATCATAAGGATTCAAACAGCTTTCATTGACATTGACATATATACACCTTCTTGCAAACAAACGCGTGAATAAGATTTACATGAACGTGCAAGCAAAAAAGTAAAGTACACGTGTTTTGTTGTGACTATAAATATGTGTTGCTGTCTTATATTAGTGCATCTTTCCAGTCATGCTGTTTTACAGATGAAAAACATACATCAACTTTTTACCAAAACCATATTAACACATGCAGAACAATTTCAGCTAGATTAAGTCCTTAGCAAGGAAGATGTCAATCCACTTGTCTGCAACTGAGTTATTTATACCAGACGCTCGGATGTCAATGCAGTTTTTGTATGTCTTTCAGTTACTAGCCCCAGAAGAAAGCTGCTATTCTAAAACAATTTACCAATAACAGAACATGTAAAAGGCTTTAAACCTTACACATATACCATAACTATTAAATCAGAAGAACAAATTACCTGTGATATATTTCTTGAGTCCACAAACGTGCTTTTTTTAGGTCCTTTGCGATGTGAATTTCATACACTGCAACATTGATGGCCAAATCTTCTTCTCCATCATGCAGTGCACTCTAGTAGTCGATAGGGAAAGCAATTGTTGTCTTCATTGGAGAGAAAAAAAAAGCAATCGTTTCTTCTTTGCAATGGAGCTCTAGTAGTGACGTTACCAACTTGCATTTACTAGCTTGGGCATGCGTGAAGCAATGCCTCGTCTCCTTGTAGTTGGTGAAAAGAAGTGGATGATTTTAGGTTCACTTTAAAATCTACACAACACGGATTATGACATGTCAATTTTAGCAGGGTTTTTAATGTTCACGTGCGTGGCATTGGACTTGGGCAGGTAGGCGAAAAAGTCATTTGATTTTGTAGGTCAGCATAGAAAAGATAACACCAATGCTGCATTTGTCCATTCAGCCGGCTTCAAAATTGTCATCACTGCTTTTTTAAGTCCAGGACAAGTCATACAAAATGATGCCGGTTAGGGTGAAAAGAAAGTCGAATTATACCAAAAGCTATATAACACACATATAGAAGGATCAAGTATGTGGAAATATCGTATGCAATATTTTCTTTGATTTTTAATTCTGCAGGGCGTCCCAGGGTCAGACAAGTGGATTAAAGAATGTCTCTCTTACAATAGAAGAATTGCTGAAGGATTATGATATCCGACTACGACCGCAGTTTGGAGGTAATTAAATTATACAATTGTTACTTTCATTTATTTTTCATTCATAACAAACAACTACACAGTCAAACCGTTGAATCGATTAGCGATCATTAATTGTCGGCATTCCTTCTTGGATACTTTGTAAGGCACTGATTTCTACACATGGAAAGTGTCTTATATTCGATTTACAACAACAATACATTATTTAACAGTTTACTCACAAGGATTACAGAGAATATATATAATTGTACGAGTTACCATAATGTCAAACCTATACCAAAATATATGAAATATTATACTGGCTAAATAGAAATCACTTTCGTAATATAGTTATTACTTTCTTTTTGAATTGAATATCACAAGTATATTGACTTTCCTAATTTACCTTTCTTGACTTAGTTATGATGTATCATTAAATCGATAGACAATCTTTTATAGTCATACATTTTCTCATATTAATGCCAAAATAAAGTTGCCATTGAAAAGGATAAGAAAGTACAAAAATAACATGTAGCAACCTCAAAGGAAATGAAGAACATTTAAGAGTAGAAAAATCAGCCAAAACATATCTGAAACCTCCAGCCTAGAAACAGAAAGTATTGTCCTGCGTGGGGCATGATAAGTTCATCCAACTGGATTTTTTTTATAATTTCTTGACTTTTATTTATAACTTGCTGTTACGCAAGTCTATATGTATATACACGAAAAATCAAACCCACATGGATCGATTTACATGTATTTTCTGTTAAAGCCTTCAAGCGTCTCTGGTGAATTTTAAAGACTATAGAACGAAAACGTCAACTTTGATACTACCAGATCAATCATTGCCGTGACCAATTTTGATTAGTTTTTCTGATTCCATTCATAGATCTTTAATAGATCATGCAAGCCTTTACTGGGATTCAGTATGCAACCATTCGTTCAGAAAGAATCGTTAAAAACTTAATAAAAAGCATATATTGGCACTAGCAGACATTTTGCGTCAGTGTTGGTAAATTCATAGATCGTTGGCGTTGGTTTCTTATTAGTTTTAGAGAAGGGGCAACAGTTTTTCTTCGTATAATCTTTGAATATATATTACACAAGTATTACAAATGATTTTGTAGTCTATCCTCTAGGGTCTTCTCGTTTTCAGCCAAAGCATGAACTTTGATCTTTCCATGAATATAGTTACAGTCAAGGATTTCAAGAATTTTTCATTTTTCGTATATGTCCATGCATTCATCACAGCCAAGCACAATCAATAATTAATGTAAAGACTTTATTACCAAGGGTCATCGTACACATCAACTATCAAAGAGTTTTTATTCCAAGACGTAATCCATCCTCAGGACCCAGGGTCAGTTCTTCATCAGTGACGTCTGGTGCATGTGCAACACTCTAGTACGTGTAAAATTGGTCATGAAAAAATGATTACGCTAGGACGTTCCGTCATTCCGTGTCACCATTTATAATCATGCATAGGTAAACTCGACCCCTCGCGTGCACGCAAAGTTTGTAATAATAGTTACTCTATGTTAGCAAAGTATAGATGCCAAATAAATCGAAATCTCATTAGGCGTTAATAATTTGCATAGTAAAATGGAACTTTTTTACACAGAATGTATAGAAATGTTATAGATTGTGCTATTGATATTGTTGAGTTCTTGCTCTGCATATTTGTCTGGTAATGTTGTAGCCACAGATTCAAAGGCCAAACAGCGCCATGGTCGATTTTTCATTGATCTTACTACCTGTGGCTTTTCTCAATAAACTGAAACGTCTTATGATCTTATGATCTGAACATTCTTCGGGTACTAAAAACTGCTTCTAAAAAATAATATAAGCATATTGGCTTCGTAGATCAGCTTTTGATCGTTGTGTGTAAACAGCAAATTGATCTGTAATTTATATTCCATTGGATCCACTACACAGTTTGCAAGATAAGATGATAGAGGAAGATATTCTGCTTATCAATGTGTCTGTATATACCTATTTGCGTTTTCACGTGATTTGACCCACATCTATTTTATAACAATCGCAGGAGATATTCATAATTCATTCAAAGACAATGATTACATTTACAAAACATTACGTTAATAACTAGGATTACCTTAATTAATGTGACCATCCTTGAGACATTTAGGCAGCAAAGTTTGAAAAATAGGGTGTATTAATTATTCCATGCGATATTATGATAAACATTACAAAAAGTCGTCTGCTAGATATGCTTCAAACAACTTACAAATTGATGTCTAATCGACCATTCTCAATTACCTGACATGTCATTGTAATAGTGCTCTGTTTCAAATTCTAGACACACGTTGCATCTTATGTTACTTTAATTGCAAATCTACTGTACAAATAAAACACAAATAATCATTAGATTCAAGGCATTGCATTGCCATTTGTGTTCCTTTACATAGCATAGTGTTAAAATATTTGAAACAGTTCCCTCTTGTGTTGGGTTGAGGAAAGAACCAGGAAATTCTCAATTTGACTAAAACTCACAAAATTGTATTTCTATTTGTCACAATGTCAGGTTGAAACAAAGCATTACTTAACTACAAAAGTCATTATAATTTTTTTTCTAGAAATGAAGCATTGTAAACAAACTGATTGGAAACTTAGTACATGCATCATCTACACAAGAGCTACTAATACATGCTTGGGAGGTCTTAGTTTCTTACATTTTTCGAAATTGAATTGATGATTGAAAGTTGGCAATAGTTTTTATTGCGCACCAATCCTTGTGTGTGACCAAAATTTGATTCATGACATTGACAAACACTTTCCACCGATTCAACTTTCTTTTATGGGCACAAATTTTGGCTGTAGGCATTTCCTTTTTTTCTTGCAAGCTATTAATTTTACCCCCATTGTGGTAAAAGATTTCCCTTTGGCTAATGGTTGTGTTCCATGCTACTGTTAGTCAAGTTCCTCCGAAGCAATTCTGCTAAAACCAATCAGATAAAGAACATGCAAATTAAATGAAGTGTTGCTGTGATAGAAAAAAAGAACTGATTTTGCCAGATGAGACAAAGCCAAATTAACAAAGAAATTAAGCTTCTCAGAGTGACAATTTTCCATAAAATTACCATATTTTGGCCTCCGTCTGAAATATTAATGTAAGCTATTGCTATAATGGGGAATGAATTACTGATTGTTACTGTATCTAATCTCCCTTTTTTCTTCACATGAAACATCTTATATCCTTCCATAATAAGAATACCTCTATGATGAAAGTGTCAATGGAACAGAGTTTTCAATAAATCATGTTTTCTTATTTCCATCCAGTGTGATGCTAATATAACCCAGATTCTTTAGATTCTGTATAGCTTTGTCAACAAAGCCTAGCAACTATACATCTAGGTGTTTTACACATCTTTATCAGGATTTTTTAAGGGGGGGAGGGGGGGGGTTACCTCATGTATTCACTCATTTCTATTTATATTCTTCAATTACCATGTATTCAATCAGCTTCAAGCATAAGTAGATCTTTATTCATTGTGTCCCTTTTTTATATTTTGCAAAAAAAAAAAAAAAAACATATCAAAAAGTTATTCAACATTGTTAAAGAAAAAAAAACCAAAACCCACTACCAGACAATATCCAGACTAGCCCTTATTGGCTC
>JAVSBT010376182.1:0-11062 GCA_033118115.1 Pharyngocirrus eroticus
TCATTTGTGGTTTATATGATAATAAAAAAATAAATGACTATTCTCATTTGATGCACCATGTCTTTGAAGCATGCACTTATTTATTTTGTTTTATGCGGTTTCAAAATGCAAACTAGAATTCACATTTTTTATTTCAGTTTTTAATGTCCTTTTTAGTTTTGAAATTCATATACAATTCAACATTTACAACCGCCCAGTATAGATACATTTACAAATAAGAAATATACACATTTTGTCTCGAATTAGCAAAACCTTAAATTGAGGCCCTTCTCAATGATGATAAAGTGGACCAAGATTGATTAATACGTAAGCACAATCATACATGATTATAATATAACCACATTAAATGGACTTTGGAAGATAGCCTACATAGGTAGATAACATCTAACTTCTTTTGTACTGCGTATTTGATATAAGGAAGTACAAGCAATTTCATTTCAGGTAAGGTATAATTATTCTTGTTCTATTGTGTAACATCGCAATACTGAGAAAGTCAATGATTTTTTCCTACCATCCATAATAAAAATCTCGAATATTTGCTTCAGACCATATTTTTTAAAGCCAGTGAAAATAATTCATTCTTATACATAGAGACAACTGTTTTGATATGTGAATCATGGTCTTATAGGTCTTACAATTTGTGCTGTTCTATAATCATGTTAGATGGAGTGGGGGGGGGTGGTGGGGGGGTGAAATAAAGAAATTCAGAAACATTGAATAAAAACATGTTTCCCAGACATGTTGTCAAACATTTTCTATATTTTAAAAAACTCGGAAAAATAGGCTACATTATTTTCCCATAAACAATAAAGGGACATACATATAGCTCACAAGCCTACATAGGGCCTACATATATACAACAGACACCCACATGCCTTCGTTCTCAAACATTAATTTTGTCTTTTGGTTCCTTAATTTCAAGAGTACCTTGTTTATTTCAGGTTGGATGCACCATTGAGTTGAATCCTCATCATGTCTGGACATATTGCCACAACAGATACGAAACAATACTCAAAGTAAGTAGTTTTATCTTTGTTTTTAAAGAAGGACTATATAGACATTTCGATAATCGGACTTTATTTCATTTCGCATGTTTGTACCTTCAAGCACAGCTTCATCGTTACAATTACTTTGGAAAAACCATGCTGTCGCAAAACGAACAAAACTTACTATACCAGGCTGAAAATAGACTTAAATATGTTTATATACATGCAAATTCTATATGAGGGGCCTTTAAATGATAGAACACCATACATACAAGGATAAATGTGAGATCATTTATTGGCCAGTTTCTGTCATTTCTGACAATGCTTGGGAGACATCTTCTCTTTTTTGTTTAGTCTTTTCTCACTCAGATGACTATAAAACTAAACTTGATAGAATGGAATAATTTGCAAAATTATTTTCAAAACCATGCATTTCATTCGATCTCCTGGTTGTAATAAACATCTTTCTACAACTTTAGGCACTACTTACGATTATGTGTCAATGTCCGTGATGAAATACTCAGGGGCAGGGGGGGGGGGAGGGTAGGGTGCCATTGCCTCCCATAATAAATCAGGGGGGGGGGGGGGCTGGGTCCCCCTAATAATTTCATGAATAAATACATGTTTTCTTAAAACGTGTTTCAGAAATGTTTTACCAAAGTCAGATCTAATAGTGTAGGCGTTTTAATGTGAATGTAGTAAAATACGAAAAAATAGGGGGCATGATTTGTGAGTGGTTACTTCATTAAAAAGTGCTAAATTTCAGAAAAAATAGCATGTGCCCTGCCCCTCTCCCCTTAACCATGAACATTTACAAACAAGTTATCTGCGGGAACTTTTTATCTGTGTATTACCAACTGGTCATGTGCTAAAAAGTCTGATATCAAATCCTGCCATATATATAATTATATACATCAGGGTCAGATTTGTTAATGGGATTCAAGACAATGAATCCATGGCTTTAATATACTATGTATTATAGTTTGTCCTTCCATGATACTCATATACATCCTATTTCACTTTTATTTCATTTATTAGGCGTCAACATGAGGAACAAATGTAAGTATATAATAATATTCCAATGTAAGGAGTTTTCAACTTATTATTGATATTATTGATAACATCTAATTTCATGAAATATTTAAAAGTTGTACATAAAAATAATTATTTTGCCCTTTTTTTCTATTTTAAAGGGGCATGAGTGGCTAATTGCGAATTTTGACATATATGAGCATATATGTCCCCAATGATATTTTTTAATATAAAAAAATGCATTAAAAGTATATATTTTTGGCTTGAGGATACCCTTATCCTCAGTTTGATGCCACACAAATTCTTTTGCACTTGATTTAACACATTGAAAAAACACCAAAAAAAGCAATTTAAAAAATAATTTAAAAAAATCATCTCATGGATTTTTTTATTTATTTAGATACCAAAAAACAAAACGCGTCATCTTTTAGAGCATGCTTATAGCTTTAACATCGTGGTTCATTTTATGAATATAGCTCTTTGTAAATGAATTTTATGGCTGTTTGAAAGACAAAATTGGGCTGAAAATCGGTAGTTTTCAAAATGGCCATTTTTTTCAGTCACCTTTATCACTTCAAATAGTCACATTTTCATTTTGAAAAGGGATATAAAAATCCTGAGACATGATATCAAAGTTAACAATAGCTCTTAAAGATGATGTTATTGATGTTTTAATATCTTAACATTTAAAATCTCCATGTGGCCTTAAAAATGAACTAAAAATATTTTTCGCCTTTTTAGATTGCTTTTTTATATTATAGAATATTCTATTCTTTATTAAAGATAAAGAAAGAAAATGAAAAACTTGTTTCTATTTCAATCATTGCGGAGATGTTATGTGAATGATTACATGATTTATTCTTGTTTGAGTTTTCATTTTATTATCTATCAATGTAAATGACTCTGAATATCTTAATTCTTGCTTTGGTTTAATTAATTGATAATAACCTTGAGTTTATTCACTTTTTTCTATCTTTTCATAAATATTTAGACGTATGTTTGAAAAGGATTTGTGAGTATCAACATTATTAATCATAATCTGATATTTTATGGTTGTAATTGTCTAGTTTTATCTACTTTATAAAACACTTTTTAAGGAAACTAGCATTACAAAAGTGTTCCATTTATAGCAAGTCATTAGAAAAAGTGTACTATGAAGAATATATTGCAATCTGTTGATTCAACAATTTGGAATATTTCACCGTGCAACTTCACTCAGTGTCCTATCTGATTTGAATATACCCTTAAAATGAAGATGCATTTTTAACGAGAATTACTTATTTTACACTTATCACTAAATCTAATTATCACTTTTTACGTCTTCTTTATTTTGTTACAAATAGGAACACATGTACACCCTACATGTAAGTATTCATTAAAGATATTACCTCAATTCTCTCATGAATACATACTGATTTCAATATATCATTGACATGAAGATACATTTCTAACGAGAATTACTTATTTTTACACTTATCTTTAAATCTAATAATCACTTTTTACATCTTCTTTATTTTGTTACAAATAGGAACAATCTTTCATTTAAGATATTACCTTGATTCTCTCATGAATACATACTGATACTAAAAGTGTAATGAACCATCCTTCTGCTCAAAATCAAAAGTCTGTTTTGTTTCCCAAATGAATCATGTGAGAAAAACAGCCCTGCATTAAAAAACAGTTAAACGTTTAATTGATTCCATTTGATGGATTTTAAAACAAATTGTAATGTCATCATGATTTGATTCAAATATTTGCCTTATTTCATACCATAGCCTAAAATGGTGAAACAATGTATGTGATAACAACTTTGATATATAATGGTGTAAAGTGGTGTAAGGTTATTCTGAATGATTTAGTATTTGTGGAATAAGGATTGATTCGAAGGAATATACAACAATACATATCCAAACCTCTAAAGTAGTTGTTCACCATATAAGGAATCTAAATGAAAGATGAATAAAGACCTTTAAAAATCTATAGTTGGTATCGTAGGTGTTTTGTAAATTCATGTAACAAGTTCAATATATACTACTCGCAACTTGGTATGCATAATTTAGATTTTGGCTGTTAAATGTTCAAAAGAAGAGCAATTGATTCCACATTTTACACATAACTTTATTGTATTATCACCTTTAAACTTGTAATGGCTTAAAGGTGGTTGTAGGTCAATTTCGTTTTTTAGAAAATCAGCCACAATGCACAACCCATAGGGAGCTGCTTTTTCTAGAACAGGCAATGATTTTATAACCTAAAACACTTATACTGAGACACTTTTGGTTTGTAAACACATTCAAGCTACTGATCTTGCTATGTATGTACCATTTTAGTAATTTGGTTCCAGGAAGGGCCACTTTAATGATCTTTTAAGGTACCAGCGCCAAAAGGTAGCCCAAATCCTTGGTTCTCTTCTCCTATCAGAACCATACTAAAGGGACCAGATGCCTAGAATGGACTTTAACAATGCATAACATTGCAATATGTTTTGATTAACAATTCAGAGCTATCAATAAGAATTGTTTTGATAAATCCATGTTGAAAATTGGTAGATAATAACTGTCCGAATTATGCTAAATTGTATTAGATCTACCCTCATTTAAATTTTGGTATAGTGATTTTAACTCCGCCTATATCATGATCTGTAGTTTTTCACTTACATACAAATCTTGCTCCACTTACTACCTAGCGATGATTCAGAAGGATCATACTATACCACCCCGACTAGTCACAATTTGTCTGCCAGGCGGGGTAAACAGATTGGTGTTTTCAGGGTGTCAGCTCCTTGACTACAATAGGTCTTCCAATCGTATAGCTTAACTTAGATAGATTGTTCCTTACAATTGTAGCCCAAAATTGAATCCTGCTGTACCCCAGAAATTTAATGGAATTAACATAACCATGCAAAAATGGATGTCTCACAGCTGAAAACCTTAAAGAAATGTCTTTAATCTTGTTTTTTTCACTTTGGCCACTACAATAAAGATGTCTTTGATATTTTCTAAGCACCAAATTCCTTTGGTATGTTTCTGTGATGAAAACCAAGAATGTGAGCTACCTTTTTGGTCTGGTACCTAGAAAGATCAATAACATGGCCCTTCCTGGAACGAAATCATTTGAATGGTTAATAAATGGCAAGATAAACGACTTCGATATTTCTATAACCAACATTTTAAGTGAAGTGCTTGAGGTTGTAAAACCATTGTCTAATTTCTAGAAAAGACAGTGCCCTATGTCTAGTGCAATTAGTCTGGAATTCTTAAAATCAAAATTGACCTACATTCTGGCACCAAGTCACCAAGTCAGTGTATAAAATTGGAATAATTGCTCTTCTTCTTAACATTATATCAGCAAAATCAGGGCATCATCAAGTGTATTTTCTAGTAAAGACACCTTTAAATGTAAAATCATGTCTTCTCCTTTTTAGAAATATCACATGACTAATAATGGAATATCTTGATGTTGGTTATCAATGTTAATGAATATCTTAATGTTCGTTTTAATATGATTTTTTTATAAAAACATTCAGTATACTTGCTTTTTTCTTTCTTTTTGCAAATATCTAGTTTGTTGGACCCAAAAAGGCAGTAAGTATTAACATTCCATAATCTAAATCTTTGATATTAAATACCAAACTCCAATAAGGAAATAAGGATTATAAAGTATTCAGTGACATTATGTTATCTAAAAGGGTGAACAGTGTAAACAATACTGTTTTTTTTTCAAAACTTCAATATAATCATCATACTGATACAAACGGTAAGGTTTAGATATTCTGTGAAAGAAGTTTTGATTAAAGGAAATAATCAACAATACATATCCACCTCTCTAAAGCAGTTGAAGTTTGTCGTAATTATAAACTATTCTATAATTATGGAAGTTATATAAGAACATAAAAGCACTATTTTTTTTTGTGTATGTAGATGTTCCTGGCACAAAAGACGATTGCCATCTTCTTCTAGTTCTCTCCGTCTCTCAGTCAACTATTACATCAAAATTACATGAGTATTAGACTCACACAGTGTTGCTTCTAGATACGTGAAAAATATTGACATCACCACAAACATTTGATTTCGTTTAAAATATAATAGATGTTTATTTGTGGTGTTTTGAGAGGATTTTTGCACATTTTTCATTTGATTACAGTGGATGTGAAAGTGCTGAAGTCTGAATACCACCAAATTATCCTTCATAACTTTGATTGGTTTCATTGTTTCTTTGATGAAACCATTTTCAAAATTATTTTTTGAAAATGGTAATTTATTAGGGAAAATGTTTGATTCTTACATGCAATAATCACTTTTTATATCTCTTTTATTTTGATAAAAGTGCAGCTCAGGAAGAAGCTAGGTAAGTATATAAATGTTTCCATTTTCATTTTCATATTTGGGGTAGATTTCTAATTTCTAATTTCTCCATTGACAAAATCATAAGTGTATGTTGAGATGAGCATTCCCATGCTCCAAAATAGTTACTGAACACCAATGTTCTGCTTGCTTTCTAAAATAGGTCTTATGAATCAATGTCTAGAGCTTGGCTAGACGTATGGGTGTTTCCTCTAAATTGATTTTGTCTATAATATTATAACTACATGCCATTTTCAAAAAGATCAATTTGTCATTAGACATGCTCTCATTGTTAAACTTTCTTCATGATATTTTGTATTTTACATTACAGAGGGCTTTATTAATGACAATTAAATCACAAAATGGAGCCCAGCCTTATGTAAAATCTCAGCTGTCAAATAGAGTCAACTGACCAACCAGGATTTGTAAAAAATGACTTCATTAGGAGTCAAACTGACTCATTATAAGGGGTCCAGCAGTTGGGGAAGTCACTGTTAGTGTTACTCTTTTAGGAATATTTTTTACTCATCTTAGTTGCTCAGTTTACTCTTGTTGACTGCTGAAACTCTGCAAAGGGCTGGACTCCCCTTTTTGAAAGAAAATCTCATTAAATAATGAATATTGTTGAATTGTAGAAAGAAGTACAGAATAGCATTAGATGTTGTCCAAAATTACAAGAACAAAGGTGAAGTTCTTAATCAAGAAATAGGGTAAATAATTATTGCTAAGTAGCATGTTTTACATAGTAGTGACTTTCTATAAAGATATTCTAAAAACAAATAAGAGATCCAAACGCAATTTCAAAAACAAAACAAAAATCTGACATGTAATGTTATTTAGAAAATGGAAAGAAGAATGTGCAGAAAAAGACTCCAAACTTCAAGAGTTAGCAGAATGCAAGAACACATATGAAGAGGAGATGAAGAATTGTATGACAGAACTGAAGTAAGTCCTTTTAAAACTTGAGCATAGGTTTAGCTATGACAATAACACCGTTTAAATCATTGGTTATCAAACACACTCAAAAGTCAGTGTCTATTGCAGGTTGTTGGCATTCAAAATACACATTTTTAGCTGTCCTTTAAAAATGTTAAAAAAATGGAAAAGGATGGTACGTAATTTTGTAAATATGACCCTCTATCTATTGGTCAAAGTATTTCATATATTTCAAATTCAAACAAAAAAAATATTTTAAATTAGTTTATTTCACTTTTTCAATACATGCACAAAAAGTTTTTTCTCAAAAACGAGAAGCTTTCAAACACAAGCTGTGTCCTTGTTCACCTCAATGATATGAAATGAAATGATGAAGGAGGGGGAAAAAAATATATTCATTGTACAAGAATGTACAAATACACGTACTTTTAAAAGGGGTCAATCTTTGTCAAACATTATATTTATTTAGGTGACGATATATTGTAAAAAGTCACTTTATTGCAATTAATCAATCTTGATTGCATTTAGAATCATTGTTTTGCTCCTATGTTTCTAGCGCCCTTTCAAGTCAAAACATGACTCTACAAGCAGAGAGTGAAAAACTTCAAGCTGATATGGCATCACTCTCAGAAGAAATGAAGTAGGATCACTTTGTTAGATAATATACATTCAACAGATATTTCCTAATCATAATGTCCAATTTAACTTGCTTAAAGAAAACATATAAGATAAAATTTAAGAATGAAAAGTGAGAACTTTGGCATAAAGATTAGCAATGATTTTGTACTATATCTGTATTGTTGTTATATTAATTTTGTAGTAATATCAAGAATAAGTATAGACAATTGCAAGAAGAAAATGGAGAACTTAAAGAAAAGGTACAAGAAGGCACAACATGTCTGAAGAGTGAAAGGCTGAAAGCAGAAGCAAAAAGGGAATCATTTGAAGAGGAAATTAAGTAAATAATATTGTGATTACTTATTTACAAGCAATCTTTTATAGGTTATATGTCAACAGACCATCAAAAGTGTTAAATAGCATTTTTATATAACTATATTGCATATACCTAAGCTATAATGGCAAGGGGAAATATACATGAAACCATTTTGTTTGTTTTTTGAGTATTTTCCATAATGTTTTGATTTTTTAGAATCCACAAGAATACAATCAAACAAACGGTTGATGAGTGCAGAAAGGTAGAGGAAGAAAAACAAGTTTTTGATGGGTTGCTGGAAAAGGCTAACAAAAAAGAAGAAGAAATGACTACACAATTAAAAAATGCTAAGGAAGAAAATGTTACTCTACAAGAAAAACTCAACAAACTACAAGAAGAAAAGGGTCGTTTGGTAGAAATTGAATCAGATTGGAAAATCATGAAAGCAGTGTGGGCAGAAAAAGAACTAGAAGTTCAAAAACTGAAGAGAGAAGGTAGCCTAGAAGAAGTCATTGTCTTAAAGGAAAGACTGGAGAAAATGCAAGAAGAAAACAGGGATGAAAAAACAGCCTACGTAGACCAGATACAGGCACTTAAAATCAAACTACAAGAAAGAGATGACCAGTTAGCTGAGAAAGGATCTATCATTGATCATGTCACTATGAATCATGCTGAGAAAGAACTTGAGATCCAAGAAATGAAAGGAAATATGCACGAATCGACAAGAAGATTTTTAGAGTAAGTTTGGGAACCGTAACACCAATCAAAAATCCATTTAGGACATTGTCAACATTATCATAAATCCATTTTGGGTTCAAATGACAAAATTAGGGTAACTTTAGTGGGTTTTTTTCTAAAAGCTAAATTTTTCAGCCATTTTTGTAACTTGTGTGACATAATTATATAATTATGATTAAACAGAAATAAAGAAACAGTAATGATAAATTTACACAAAATGGTTATAAGTCCGAGTAATTTCATTTTGTTTATTTATGCGATATTTCGCCATAGAGGCATCATCAGCCAAATAATGTACAAATAATGTACAGACAACCAAAATACACAGTATACTCTAGAAACATATCCCGTTGGTGTTTTTATATTGTTTATATAACGCCTATTGTAATTTTCTTGACTCGCTCACACCTTCCTGTACACAAATTTCATATTATAGTTTTGTTACTGTTGATAAGTCAGACGTTTCTCCTTTTTGATTTATCCTCAGTAACTTTTAATATGTTATTTGTTAGTATGTATTCATTTGGCTGTATTACATTGTTAAATACTCCTCTTTCCATTATAAATATATATTTTTTTCAAATTTGTATTTATCCACTTGCTTTATATTGTAGGGTTACTGTTAATAAATTAGATCAGGTCTCTCTTTTCTGATTTGTTCTCAGTAACTTTGAATATATATATTATTATTTGGTATACTCATTTTTATTTAGTATACTAATTTTATTCTCAAAGTGTATTTTAGTTTTCTTTAATTTATCGACAGTCTAGAGCAAAAATGGCCTAAGTCATTTTTTGACGTTCTTAGATAATCTAGAAAAAACGTCAGTATCTAAATAGACATTTTAATCATTTAAAAGGACAATTAAAAAAAAAGAAAATACACAAAAAGGAAAAATAAAATAGTTCTTAGGATGATTTTGATGTTTTTGGCAGACTGACATTCTTGGGATCCCTTTTTTCATTACATTTAATGACTTAGGCCACTGCACTAAAGTATCAAGAAATCCTAGAAAAAAAATAAATATCATTATTATATCTAGATAGAAAGGTGGCCAATGATATTGTGCATAATTATGTAGGTAGGTAACTAGGTAGGAAATTTGGTAGGTAACTAGGTAGGTAGGTAGGTAGGTATGTAGGTAAGTAGGTAAGTAGGCAGGAAACTAGGTAGGTAGGACACTTGAAGGTAGGTAACTTAGTAGGTTGCTTGGTAGGAAACTTGGTAGGTAACTAGGTAACTAAAAAGGTATAAGTAGGTAGATAGGTAGGTAATTCGTAAGAATTAGAATTTGTACGAATACATCGTTCGTACGGGCAATTGTGACCGTAGCATTAGACATAGGGGAACAAGTGGTGTAGTGGTGTAGTGGTTAAGGCACTTGATCACGGATCAGACATACACCAATGGCATGGGTACGAATCCCGCTCGAGGCAAAATAATTCTTTCTGAAAGTGGTTTTTCAGCTCTGTTATGTGTATCAAAAATGGTTGGCTTGTTTACCTATCCAGCGGAAAGGATTTAAAATGTGGACATGTGTCGTGGATTCTATCCCCATGCATGACACACACAAGAACACAGATACAAATGGCCGAAAACAATGTCGTTATCTGTCTTTCATCCTCCAGGGAGCACACCCTGACAGAAAAGCCTATTCAAAAAATTATATGTAAACTAAGTTGAAGCGCCTTTCTAAAAGTGGCAGCTTCTCTCTGTGCGAGCGCCTCTGAGTAGCCGTTAAAAGTAGCTAGATAGAGACGCTATATAAATGTTGTACTCATTTTCATCATTATCATTATCATAGGTAATATTTGTGAACATTAAAAAAAGTGTGTAGTGATGTTGGAGAAAAAAAGAATCAAATCGTTCACTTACCTAATCATCTCTTCAGATACCTCATCTATATTTCCAGTATCATCGAGCCCTTCTTGTACCCTAACATTGTCCTCAGCAAGGCAGATAGTTAGGGCCAGGAGAGTGATCACGAATAGCAACAGGTACTTCATTGTCGTCTTCTTATAGGTCTGGTAATACACCGAGAAACTTGTTTACAGGCACTCACTACAAACAATGATGAATTATTATTCTATAT
>JAVSBT010376293.1:0-11062 GCA_033118115.1 Pharyngocirrus eroticus
GAACGGTCCAGTAGAATATTGGATAATCCAATAGAGATTTTGACCTACTGGTCCGTCTGTCCAGTGACAAAAAAAAGGTAATTCGCACCCTGACATGTATATATAAAATACTTTAACTTTTAAGTAACAACTGCTATGGATAAAGAGTATTTACATTTCTTTACTTGTGGTTCATGTTTACTTCGATGTTACCATAATTTAAAATGTAAAAATACATTGAAATTCAGATGCGAAGAATAATGCTGAATCCAAAATAATTGATACAAAAAAAAACAAGCTTTGAAAATTGCGTACACTATCAAATTCTTTGTTATCACAATGACAAAGATATCTTGTCTAAAAAATGTTTTCTACAATACAATGCATATCTTTTCCAAAATTATAAGATTAAAGGGCATCATTATATTGATCATAAGGACTTCATGCATTTTTGTTAACTGAAAAAAAGTTTTGTATGTATAGGAAGGCAAAGAGTTATAAGTGAAAAGATTAGATTGTTATTACAGATATGTAGTTTTGTATAGTGAACAAATTTAAAGTAGCATTTATAGGAGGATTTCGACTTCAACCTTTTACTCCAAAGTCTCCTTTCATATTTCGCACTTTTCGATTCAAGAGGATTTCATATTTACATACCTGACTTGTGAGTCATGACATCCAAAGAATTTAATTTGTTTGCTTATTGAAAATCTGATATGTTTCATATGCTAAAGGAGATCATATATGGGGTTAAAAAAGTTTAAAACATAATATGAAATGTATTGCATATTGCTTATATTTGTAGCACTTGTTCTTGTTATATATAGGTACATTTTTATACTGTTGCTAACTTATGTTGTTTACTGAGATAATGACAGTCAACTGTTACAACAGTGACTTTACGTCTCAAAACACATGTCAAAAACAATCGCTTGTAAAACATGAAATAAAAAACTGAGGTTGATCACTCTTCATGAAGATATTTTGACTTTGTTATTTCCATTTTATTCTGATATAGGCCTACATTTCTATATTGTTGCTGTCTGTGATATTCACATGTGTAAGAAAAAGGTTAAAATATTTCACTGATATGGTGTATAACCAGTCCAATGAACACAACCATGGTTTTGTCACTTGACATATCATTTGTAAACAAACAGTGTATATGATTCATTCCTTTATGAGACAACGTAGCAGTAGGAAAGCGAAGAAAGGCACTGCTTATAAAAACAAGCTTAGAATTTCTTTCCCCCAAAAAGTGGCCTTCAGGTATGTTGATTTTTTATTTCTAGAAACAAAAAACACTTTTTAATGATATAATTATAATGAGATTTAGCTAGATATAATAGAAAAGTTCAAACTTGATTTTTAAAACAATGAAGTACCTTTAAGAATTATTATACTTTAAACTACAACTCTGAGCTACTTACCATGGACGGAACTTTGTTTGGTATTGAATATTAAACATTTAATATTTTTGTGTAAACTAGGTTACTTTGGACTTTGCCTCAACATGGTTTTATTAGTTTGACAACACATTGTCAGATTTTTATCATATAATTATGTTCAATAATTAACTGGCTAACATTTTTTCGTCATTTTAGCAGGCAAGTTTTCTAAATTAATTCTTATAAAGTAGGCATCCTTCTGCTTTGGTGGTAAAACAAAATGGCAGGGACATCCAAAACATGTGGCAGATATGAAGGCTGTGTGTATCATCGATTTGAACCTGATTGGATAATAAAGACGTATGATCCTCCGAGCCCTCCCCCTAATACTGCACCCAGCAACCCACAACCAACTGGGGGGAAATAATTATCTCAGAGCAAGTGAGATGTCAACCTCCAAGTCAACATCCGAGAAGTTCTACATGAATTCCTGAGAGTCCTTCTCTAAATAACCACAAGGAAAAATAACAATTATGCATAGAACGATCTATCATAATGATAGCAATATTTGAATATCACTACATGTATAGGGACAAATACACTTTGAAATGTAAAAACAAAAATATGGAAGGTGGACATTTGATTAGCTTAAACCAGTAAAGCAAAATGCAGATTTGGACCTAGCTGTTTTTTTAACAATATGTCTAAGTTTGGTAGATGGGTTGAATATGTTAAGATGGATACTGTAAGTTCACTGCTCAGTTAAAGTACATAAAAAGTTGCTTTTGCCTCTTAAATGAGATAATATAGGAGGTTACAAAACACTGACTATCACCATAAATAGATTTACCTATCACATTTAGTTCTTTTTTAATGGTAACTTTTGTTCTTAATTCTCTATTAATGTACATGCTATATACTATAATTATCATTGAAAGTTGTATATTGGGATAATGATAGTCTACCGAAACAGCAATGACTTTAAAGTCACATAACACATGACATATACTTTTGCTTTACTTGCTTGTAAATTGATAAATAAAAGAAATGAAATTGGTTTCTCTTCAAAAGGAATTTTTTAATGTTGAGTACTTTCAACTTTCCTTTCTTCTAAATCTGAAATCCGCTTCCATAATTATTCAAGTTCATGTGAAACTTTTCTCTCCCTTTAATTCAGTACAGCAAAGGACTAATATCAACAATATGACAACATACATATCTCAGGTAACTGTCCCTACAGTGAACATGATAAAAAGAAAGTGCTCTTGTACTTATCAATAACTGAAGTGAAAATAGGTTAATCTATTCTACTTATAACATAAATGTATAACTGCATAATGTATAACCATTGTACATCACAATACAACCATGGTTTTGTGTGCCTGGATTGTGCTAGATATATTTGTCATGTCAACTTGACCTGGCCATCAACATGTATAGTAATTGTATCCCCATGCAACAAAAATCAACAATAAACAAAAAAGCTGAAGAATGCCTTCCACAATTTTATCCAGTGGCATGGTTTACTATCCAAAGTCTTCACAAAGACAGATTTTTTAATCGGATGGAAGAGAATTTAAAAAGAAAAACCTCCAAAGTCCCGATGTATAATTATAATGATGATTTATGACTAGAGAAAAATAAAATGTATTAAAAGGATTTTGTTTTTAACCAAAGGTATGCTGTCCGAATAGCAGGTCATCTTTGTTAAGTAATATAGATCTATAAAAATATCATAATGCAATTTATTAGGCTTTTGAATCAAAAATCATTTGAAAATTTGAAATATCACAATATATATTTACATTAATTTTTCAATATGAATTAATTATCAGTTGTTGTAGTCTTCTTTTATCAAACATTTTGACATTTATTTCTTACGATAGACCATTAAATTTTAGTCCCCCCCCCCCCTTTGCCAAGAAACCAAAGTCACAGTTCCAATTAAAACCTTCTAGACTGTGACACAATGCTTTGGTACCTTCATCATATAGCTAGAGACACATATGATTAATTGGAAACAGACCTGAGCCAAGTGTACAAAATCAATAATCAGCTTACTGTATGAGATTAATTGTCAAAGAATTTTCTAGACATATATGTTACACATGATCTGGATTTAAAAAAAGAAATAATAATTAAATATTCAGAACTACAGAGATCATTTACAAAACCTAACTAAATTAGGACATAAAAGGTGACTCAATTGAGGTGATGTATTTGCAGCATTATATGTGAGAGGAAATGGCCTAGAGGTATGTAGATCTTAATAATTGTTTCTGCAATGTACCCTCAAATATTTTGTATGTGTTATTCAAGATGGCTGCCATAAGTGTTACAAGTGAAATGTAAAATAATCGAATCCTATTTACTAACATTTTCTGATATTATTTTTTTAATGGGACTAATTTTTGTGGACACACCTTTTCTCTATATCTGACAAACTATGTTGTAAAATAGAAATAACAACAATAATAAAAATGATAAGACCAAAAAGAATACAAGGATATTATTCTAATTCAATTTATTTTGAATAGATTGAAATGTTAAAATGATTTCTTGTTGGTAAAGAAAATCTCAATTATATTTGTTAACTAAATTGATATGCAAGTCAAATTTAGAGAGAAAAAAATGGCATGGTTTGGTCATACTCAGAAGCGTCAGAAATTATAAAACAATTCTAAACAATTCCTGAAGGCACGCAATTATGTAATTATATTCAAGTTTCTTTTCAACAAGGCATTTTTCAATTTATAGACAGTTGAATGTTTTATTCTGGAGATTTAAAACTTTAGAAAAATGGTAATTGAAATTATAAAAAAAAGAGATATTTTATGATTACCTCTTTCAATAAGATTCGCTATCTTTTATTTTCTCTCCTCAAAACAAAGGAAACCTACAATCACTCTTCAGAACCAACAGTAGAGCCTGAGGTTGGATGAAATCCTTCTTTAACAGCTAGTTCAAAAATATGCAAGCCAACTTTGATGATTGTTATATGCCACAAGAATGAGCAACCACTTTTATACTGGACATCATAGAGAACTTGGTGATACAGATGAAAAAGGTCCTTTTTGTGAAAAGAAAGATTGCCCAAATCGGTATGTGAAATACAAAGTAGTCACACAAATTCAAAGTTTTGCCAATCAAGGTTTCGTTTATGAAGCAGGTAATGAACATTTTCAAATTGGAGAATCTGAAGGATTATACCCCATCAAAACAAACTATCCATCCGCAGAGTCATCACAAAAAAAGTCTGGTTCAACCAAAGTGAAAAAATACCAACCAAAAGGGGAATTCAGAAATCGAAAATCTAAGATAAAATCTGATAAAGAAACATTGATTCCCAAACAACCGACTCCAAATAAAGAAAATTCAACACCTAGAGGAAACCCACCTAATAAAAACAAACCAAAATCTAGGAATAAAAAATCATCATCATCAAACTCTAAAATTAATTTCACAAAAGGGGTAGAGAGAGCTACAGACCATGTAGGTACGGCAGATGTACATTTGGATACTTTGGATGCAATTTTTGATGATAACCCAGACCCAGCAAAGATTTTGGGCAGCACCATGAAATCTACTGGTGCCATTTGCAATTCCAAGAATTTCAAACATGGAGGGAAATGTGCTGCCACAGGTAAAATTATATTAGCATGTGCTCATTTGAGAAGTAAGCCATTCACTAGCCTTTCTTGGCATGATGCTGTTCCAGTAGGGAGATGTGCGGTGGATATTTTAAGCCAACAGTTTCCAATAGCTGGCATTCTGAATAACGTAGCAACAATAGCTTTGGGGGATTATCAATGGTCAGAGTTGCCTGGTTATGGGGCAGATACCCTTTTGAAAACCGCCAATATGCTCATGCCACAGGTAAAGGGACTGATTTTTGGCCTCAAATTGACAAAACTTGGAGCCAATGCAATAAGCACTGGATTGAAAGCTATCAACGTAATTCCTAAGCTTCGCAATATTGGACATGCTGTGTCTTCAGCTGCCAGTACAGTAAAATCAGCTGTAACCTCAGCTGCCAGAAGAATTGGAAGTTTTTTCAACTTTGGGTAACCATATTTCTTGAAAAATGATTTCGATAAACATTTATGTTTTGTGGCAATAATAATAATGATAATAATAATTTTTAAAACTACAACACTTATTCATTTTAGATTCAGTATAGTTGACAGAATATTGAACGTAAGGCAATAAGATATTCGGAAATTGACATTATCATGTTTGCATTTATAAATGTAATACTAACTTGCATCATAGAAGTTTCAAAGCCTATATGTGTTAAGGGGGCAGAAGGGTCTTTTTTTTGTTTTTACTAATGACATTTAAGATTGTTGTTATGTGTATATAATTATGTAAGTACAATATGTACAGCTCATTTGAGTTACAAAGTGTTCGCCATATCAATACATTTTTTTCTATACTATTCAATCTATTGTCTAGTTCCACACTTATTTGTAATCATATAGACACATTTGAAACGGAATGCTTGTATTAATCATTTTGCTGAAGTTGCATGTGAACAATTGTTATGTCTTAAAAGTCATCTTTGTTTCACATGTGTCACTTTTTTTCGGTTTGAAAGAACTCAATGACAGATAGGTAGAAGTGCTTTGTAGTCATTTCAAAACAGGGACAGGATTTTAACAGATCCCCTAACTCCCTTGTCTAACTGTCTCTTTTAAAAATATCACATGAGAAAGTAAGCTCACATAAGGAGTAACTTTATGAATTCTGAGATGTATATAATAGAAACAAACACATACTCCAAATTGTCTCCTATCAAATTTGACATTTTTGGCTTTAAAAGAATTCTAGAAGGATCAAAAAAGATAAAAAATCAGTGCAAAAGCTTTATAGACACAAGAGCCAAGAACTTGGAGGAAAGTCTTTGGAACATCCAACAGAATATCTTTTAAATTTCGTATTGAAAGGAAGCTAATATAGGGGTTACAAAAGTGTTACAATATGTCAGAAATTCATTTATAAATATGATCATGTAAATTAAGCATTTAACATAAAGACAATGTATGATTGTAGACACTTTTAAGTTTTACAAGATTATTGCAATTTCCTTTCTCACTGTATCGTGAATCAATGGACACTGCACTACAATAAATTATAGACAATTAAAAAAATATATTGACCTATTTAATCATGTAGAAAAAACAGATACTATTGTTGAGACATACAGTCTGAGGATTATTTTATTCAAGAGACTTGATTTTGTTAATAGAAGTTGCTTTGTTAATACCAAACCAATAAATAGAAATTGACAAACTTGAATGCTATTGGTTCAAATTTCTTTAACTTTCACTTTCATTTCAAACAGTTTACATGCACATTTTTGCAGAATCTTAACTTCTGTTACCTTCCCCAGAGGTGACAGAAAGTATTATCTGCCAGGTACATAAACCCTTACAATCTTAAGATTTTGTGTTGACTTCATCTCAAGTACATAAGTACATGTCCATGCATATAATTTATATGTTAAACTGGTTCTAGGATAAATTTCTAACTGTTGTGCTGTATAACCATGCTATAACCACAGTATAACCATGGTTTATCTGCCTGGATTGTACTAGTGATATTTGAAATGTTATCATGGCCTGGCCACCAATATCCATTTGCACTGTATTCCCTGGCAACAAATACAAATAAACACACAAACATGCTGAATACGGTCCCATTTCATAAAAGTCCTTCAATAACTTTGAAGTTTTGACAGTCAAAACTAACCTAACACTTGATCAAAACTTTGATAGAGGATATTGTACTGTTCTCTCATTTTTTGGGAACCCACATCCACCTGTTGGGACTTAAAACTGAAACAAGTTTATCCACTACTAATTAAGGTTCCAAAGTCTCATATTATCATTGTTGACAATTTCTACTGAAAATTATTTCTAGAGAGATCAGTCAAAATGAAGCAGACTTACAGTTTGTACAGACAAGACACTTGAAAATCAAATTGAATATCTTTCAACTTTTTGCATGTGAAAGGAGGCAAATTAGGAGGGCATGATGGTCACTGAGCTTTGTAATACTCTGTATGGTGAAACAATGTATATATGGCAGTCCGTCGAAACAACGATGACTAGGAGTTGTGGGTCCTGGAGTGGTATTTGAGGTCAATACGGGCAGAGAAACCCCTACCACAAGTAATACATGTGTGTGTTAGTTCTTGGGGGGTTTGTCTTCTTTGTTCCCTCTGCTGTTTTTTCTCTAGTTTTTTTGTGAAATGCTTCCTCTGCTCACACTCCTCCAGCCTTAACGACCTCCCTCCACTTCACCCTGTCAGAGGCAATAGTTTCCCAACTGTTGGTATCTATTTGGGAGTCCTTGAGGTGCCTTTTGATTACGTCCTTGTAACGTAACTTTGCATGTTTGCTCTTTGAAACAATATAGCCTTTATTTGATCCAGTATTTGTAGTGTTGCTAAGAAAAACACTTTGAGGATAATTTGTTATGCTACAGACATACATTTGATTCAGCAGTGATTGTGTACTGTCTTTTCTTGTATCATTAATGACCATGGGTTCACTTAGTTCATAACATTTGTACACATTGCAGTTTATATGAAAATGATAACCAGTTTCTAATACATCATTTGAAATAGCCTGGCATACATCTCATCACATCTTATGATGAGAACGGTCAAGCAAATAAAACCAAACATGTATGGGCTGTTGCCAGACTTTACATTATGGTTATATATGAATCCTGATCAATATTCAGAAAATCGAAGTTTTTATATGAATTATCATATTTTGGTACATGTTGAATAACAAATTCACTCGGACACCAAGATACGCCCTGCAAGTAACAATACCTACAAATCTACATTCCTCTTTGAAACAAGGAGAGAAGTGACCAGGAAGTGAATCCAAGGAACAAAGATTCAAGGTAAGACTACAAATAGACTAAAATCGGAAGCTATGTTGAGACATACCAAAGCCAACAATTTTCCAATTCTTTCTGAAAAAAAAAATCTCATTCCTTTAGAATGAACAGTTTAGGAGACCAGCATTACTGCAAACAGGAGAATATCTAAAAATATCTTCTAATCAAAGGCCCTTTATATAAAATATATCTTAACACATTTAATGTCTATTTCAGTCTGACAGTAACCACACCTTTCACTGTGAAAAAACTGCAAAACATGGCGGCCATTTTGAATCTCATTCTAAAAGTAAAGATATTACGAAAAATCCAGTTTGTGTCTGATAATAATTCCTTTTGGGCAAAAATCATTTTCAGTACTGTAAATATTCTTCAAATAAGAATTGAGTGCATGTGATAATTCTTTTAAAACTACAAAATGGTCACTTCCTTTATCCCACCCACCCAAAAAGCTATATTGCCTCCATATCACTTTTTATTGAGCAGGCTAAAAATATCTTTTCACTTTTGTAACTGTCAAGTGAATAATAAATGTAAGAGAGTTAGAGTAGAGGTATTGTGAAAACCCCCCTTCTACCCTTAACATTTGCTAATTACCCAAACTCACAAATTTCTGTCCTTTTCATTTCAATTCAGCATTCCAAAATTAACGAATTTGAAAGCAAGAATACACAATGTCTCAACTAACCAACATTAATCCACACC
Source organism: Pharyngocirrus eroticus (assembly GCA_033118115.1). NCBI lineage: Eukaryota > Metazoa > Annelida > Polychaeta > Saccocirridae > Pharyngocirrus > Pharyngocirrus eroticus. The sequence continues at coordinate 8,988 of JAVSBT010376293.1, forward strand.
AAGGCATTCCTAGAAAAACAAATGGGATTTGGGAAAAGGAAGAAGTATTATTCCAGAAAGGTCAATCTAAAATTGAAGCTGAATTATCAGCATTGTGGACTGAACTATTGACGTATCGGCCTGAACTATTCACACCTGAGGGAGGTAGACCATCCCTAGGACATGAGCCATTAGCACTTGGAGTGGAACCATTACATATTGACACTGAACCATCACCATTAGATTCTGTGCATCTGCCACAAATGCCAAAGGAAACCCAACCAAAAACCTGGGATGAGGATTGTAACGACATTTTAGGTCAGGTGGGTATAGTGGGATCAGGTCTAGGACTGGCAGATTCCATTTTGGAAGACAAACCAGACCAGCTTTCCATTGTCGTCAAAAGTAGCGCTTTTGTAGGCAATGTTATGAAATTCATGGACATTGAATTTGGGGGAACTCTGGCGCTGACCACTAGCTTAATCGATTTTTGTCAAGATATCTATAAAATGTCAAGTTCTGGCAGGAGCTGGAATGATATACTGGCAGACAAAACTAAAAAAAAAGATGTTGCAAGAGTCTACGAGCTAGTATTTAATGGCAAAGGAAAAAAGAAGAAAAGACTTGCTCTTTTAGCAGCCATGGGTTTGAATTGTTATGCAGTTGGTCCATTGAATATGATCCCATTTGTACTCAACAGTAAGAGAGTAGCAATGGGTGTTTACAGTTTAGTAAAAACCACGAAGAAAGCCACTGTGGTACTCCCTAAACTGGTAACTGCATTTAACAATTCAGTGTCTGGGGTCAGAAGTTGGATAGCAAACACCCAAGAAACCTTTGCAGCAATGTACCGCATGCAAGCTCATTGGTAAATGGAATGACATGCTGCCTCACACCACTGTCACCAGTTCTTTCACCATCTAACATTTGTCAGTGAAACATTAAATTTTATGACAAGAGTTTAATTGTTGTCATGAGCTGCAAAAATCAAAGATTAAAAAAAGAAAGTGTTTAAAAATATATACTCATTAGAAACAAGCCAATGCTTGATCCCTTTTCCTCGAGCTGTTGGTCAGGGAAAGTGGGAAGCAAAGATATCTAACTTTTTGATTAAAGTGTAAAATGGCTGATGTATATGATGTGGTTGAGCAATTAATTAAATGACAAAAACAATCACAGTTCATGTATCAATGTCTGGTCAAGATCCAGACTTTAATTCTTTATATACTTTCAAACATTGCACTAATGCACAATAATGATGTAGCAATATATTACACCATTATAATTAAAAATGGCACTGCAAGCTATCAATTTCAGTGTTGAAAATCAAGATGAAGACATTTCTACTGGTGTGACATTTACTTTACCTCTTACACTTATAATATCAATATAATTTGTATGTGAATGATAATAATGTTGCTTGACAAATTCTGAAATTCTGAAATGAAGAAAAAAAACACATCAAAAAATTGTTTTTCTTCCTACATCCCAATACATGAATATGTATTTGTGTATGTATTCTATTGCTTTTCTGTAAGCTACTTTAACTTATTCTGATGTTTAAATTCCGTAAATAACAAAGAACCATCTTACTGTCATGTCACTTGGAAAATGAAAGTACAAGATATGTGTCTATTTATGGTTTACGAGGAACTACACAATAAAAAACAAACCACACAAACATCGTTATCATACTTAAGATGATTACATAAGCTTTCTAAGATATGGTTATTTGATATCATTATGTGGAATTATGATAACAAGTCTAACTAATTATATATATATACTAGATAAGGCAATGCAACTGTATACTGTGTTGTCTGGTGTTGGAAGGAACACTACATGTAAACTAGGTAAGTTTCTTTTCAAAAATATTAAAATCATACTTTCCATATATTGAAGTAGACTTGAACAACCGACTCACTATCAATACCTTTACATGTAGCATTGTCAAAATAAAATTGTTTGTAAATTCACTTTATTTTGCAAAAACAGATTCAGCATTATCAGTATTGTTTAATTTCTAACTCTGGTTTCAAATATAGTTGCAGGCCTAAAATATTTCACAAACCAACACTTCTCATGGATCCTGGCAC
>JAVSBT010376515.1:0-11060 GCA_033118115.1 Pharyngocirrus eroticus
TGTTTTGGAATTGAACTTCATTTTCTTCATTTTTCCAAACCCCAATTGGCAAGGTTAAGAAAACCTGGCCCATATTGGATTATTTTGTATATAATTACAATACTGATTCTATATCACCACTGGTTATAAGTACATGACTATTTGTGTTGCAACTCTTTGTGTGAATCTTTAATAACAACAGTAAACATATTTCTATCAGAAATCAAACAAATAATCAATCCTAATAATTTAGTTGTATTCAATACCCTATATTAAGATATGTGAGAACAAGATCCCACTATTTACTAATCTTGTGTATTTGTAAAGTGCGCGAATGTAGATGAGTGGGGTCTACGAAAACAAAATAACCAATATGAAAATAAAATGAGAGTTGACATGTGAGAAAATGCTTTCATAAATGTTCTTATATTTTTCTGTAGTTTGCAAAAAGGCACCGACATTATTTAAAAAAATACATAAATCTTTGAAATTAAGTCATTAATTATATAACTGAATTTAAATCTGAAAGTATCAACGTAATTAGCATACCAACTATATCATAAGTTTTCAGTAAGAAAATACCGTTGTTTTATGTTCAACAACAGGTTTTTAGTTTTGTTTATCTGGTATAGTAACACACATACAAAGCTACTACATTCTTAACATGGGAGTCAAAGTAATGACAACAATCAACAATTATTTGATGTCTCCAAATGTAGAAATTATACCGTTTGCACTAAGTCTGTAAGATTATAGTATTCATATATTTCCATGATATGCTCGTTTTCTAATTCTAGAATCAACCCAATAACGCAAACCAACCAGGCGACGACTGGTTTATCATGTACAGGCATATAACCATAAGCACACTGTTAATGAACCACTCCATACTAATACTTGTATACTATTGGTACACATTCAACACATGATAACGTTAAAACCACCATCTGACTGGTATCGTTACCTGCATGATCAACACTCCGTTTTAAACAAGGTAATACAGTGGTGGGCATGAGACTGTGTATAGCATTGCTCGTTTAATGCAACGAAACAAAACTTGCTTGAAGTAAATAGGAAGTAGTAGTCAAAGTTCAAATTATTGACAGTCTTAGGCCACAGTCTTTTGGAGGTACGTTATATTTTGATTTTGATATGTGGTAGAGAATCATTACTTTTGATTTCAGTTTTGATAGGAGTCACTTGTTTAACTTGCAGCTGACTACCAGCACTGTCACTATAGTGTCATATAAACGATACCATCATTAGTCTGTATACACACGGAAGCAACATTATGTGTTAGGGTGTACCTGATTAAGTATAGCCAACACTAGAACACATAATAAAAGTGATTGTCTTGTGCTCTTAGAGTACCTGAGGTAGAGCACAAGACAATCACTTTTATTTGATTTTTAAGTCTTAAAAGTTTGTATAAGTGTCAAAGAGTCCCCATATCAGTTAGTATGATTGTCTAAGAATTGCCACGTGTTTCAGTTCTCTTTGTTTATAGAAAATCCTACCACACGCACGATAATAACCATATAACCACATAATTATGTATAACCATTATGATCTCATTGACAAAATATGCGACAAATGTAGAACAAAGGCAGTGCAGTGTACTAAAGCTAGCATTTTAGATGTTTACAATAGCATGCATACATGTGTATATTGGTTTCATAATATTGGCATACAAGAGTTTAACTTTTGGTTGTACAGTATCAGATTTATCATTAGGGTATTAAACTTTACTGCAATGCTCGACAGAAAAATCTCTGAAACTTATAGTGACCTATAAAAATCACTGTCTCTTGATATAACCAATGAGAATAATTTATAAATAAAGTTAACGCCCTCTACTGTGTTTATACAACACTCAACTTATGTTTGGGTTTGAACCCTGTTTATACAATTGCTATTAAATTCAATCACGTTTCAATAGACGTATGTGGGGATAAAGTCCCCTATTCAATTACCTCTGAAATGCTGTATTTTTTCTAATCTAAAAGCTTAATTTATTTGTTTTGTTCTATATACGTTTATTTTAAACTGAGACTTATTTATGGAACGATGCCCACCTTTCTTTGTTATCCTTTGTTGTTTTTCCTTCGTTTTTGTAGGTGTTATAACACACCCACTCTTCTTGACCTGTAGTAGAAAGACACGAACGTGTAGTATGACATACCCCCCCCCCCCCTCTATGTTTCATCTATCACAGTTGGTCGATGTGTTGATCATCTTTTTTTAAACGTAAGCTATAAAATCAACACAGTAAAAGACTTTGAAGATGCCCCCATATCTGCCTTATAAGAAAAGAAAAAGTTGTGCCAGTATCCACATTACAATGGACCCCACCCCTTAATTTAAAGATCCATCGTATGGGTGTTGCAAACGATAAAACTGTCCAATGCAGTAATGGATTACTTCTAATGAATACATTTTTGTTTTTGAATGATTTTTTGCAATGATATGTTTTATTTTGTGCAAAATATCTAAAGAATATTAGGCCTATTTCAGCTTTTACAGAAAAGGAAAATACTCATCAGAGCTTTACTTATTTCAAATTATTTTTAAAAATCTATAGACCAATATTCAGTAATGGAGTGCAGGTACTTAATTAAGGGTACAGATATATCTATAGGAATGTATGTAACATTAGAGATGTTAATAATAGTTTATTAATTACCAAGTTTACCACGTGTCTGTGTTTTTATTCCAGAAGTAGAAATGAGCAAGAAAGCTTTCATTAGATATTGCAGTAGGCGGTGAAACAAGAAGCATTATCACAACTAGTGACTAACTTGCACTTAATACAAGTTATGCATGATGGACCATTAATAAACTATTGATTGTTCTGTCACTGGTTCTGTCTTTTTTGACCTCAGTATCATGGCACCGTTTAGTAAAGAGGACATTAATTATTTGAGGCTTCAACACCTGGTGGGTCAATCTGGAACTGAATCTATCAGGGAATATTTAGACAACAGCCCCACCTTTAGACCGGGAGTCTTACAGGCAACTCTTACAAGGAATCAATATTATTTACAAACTTTAAAAACAAGAAATATTCTTAATTCCTCACAGTGGGACATCCTCTTTCCACCAGGTGGAGCTGTACCTACATCGAATCAATTTGATTTGACTCTTCTGGTACTACTTTTACGAAATTATGGAGCTTTAGGTGCACCGAGAAACTTTAAGTGGGACCAACTTCCTCTTCCTGTGGAAGTGTCTATATACCACGATATTGCAAGACTAAAACATTACAGGAACAAATGTGCACATGCGACATCTGGTGTAACTGATGCTGATTTCTTGAAAGACTGGAAGGATATTGAGGAAGCCATTTTAAGAATAGTTCCAGTCGCCATAAAAGCTAAATTCACGTCTGAGATAGATAAACTGAAAACAACTCCTCTAAATCAAGAGGATTTGGCAAGACTTCTAAACCAAATCCAAAACGAGTCATCAACATACACTAATGAAATAAAAGATAAAATCAAGCAACTTCAAAGTTTGACACTGAAAAGCACACGCCAATTGGCAAATAAGATTGATACGAATGCTAAACAAAACCATGCCAAAACAAATCAACAGACAGCAACAATCCAAACGTATTTCAAGGATTCATCAGGGAAACAGAGACGGCATGTCCAGAACGTTACAGATCAACAGACAATAACATTCCAAACTCACCTAAATGAGACATCCAAAAAACAGTTCGAAAATACGAAGAATGTAACATATCAACAGACAGCAACACTTCGAACTCATTTAAACGAGACATTAGAAAAACAGAAAGAACACACCCAGAATGTAACAGATCAACAGACAGCTGTACTTATCAAGAAAATAGAAGAAAATTCTTATGTATTTGAGAAGCCAAAGTCTGGAGGTGAGTACAATTTCATTTTCGTTTTGCAATAAATAAAGTTATCCAATAAACTTGAATGAAAAAATGTATGAACTGCTAAATTTCAGACCATTGAAATTTGTATTGAATAGGCGACAGTGGCATTTTTCAAGATTTTTCAAGAAAACTCAAAACAGTTTACAAAGAAAGATTTAGCAAGGTCAACTCTGTATCCAGTGATGGAGTTCCTACAATGTTTGACGTCACCTCAAAATTGTACATGGATTTGGAGCGCACACCATTGGAAATGAGATGTATGAGTGTGGATAATAGAAAATGTGAAAAGAAAGACAACATATGGAAGAGGAAATGTGAAAGCCGAAGCAAGGAAATGGGAGGCAAAAGGTTCAAAGGTCAACCAGATGTGAACCTATACCAATGTGATGATACCAATGATGTATGTGGCATTAGAGAACCAGTACCTATTACAATTCAGGGACATGATATTGACGAAGGCAGGGGTATATGTAATGATGTTGCCCCTCTTATTGAAGGTCAAACATGTGTAAATCCACAGAATGAAGGATCAAAGACTTTGAAAAAAGACAAGCCTACAACCACTGCTCAAATATCAAGACTTTTTACTAAAGATGATAACCCTGAGATGTTACCAATACTTGTGGAAGCAGAGGCAGGGGTAGGAAAAACAACTCTTTTTCATCGATTGGCCCTAAATTGGTCCAATGATTTTAAGGATATGGAACAATTCAAACTTGTCTTCCTCATTCCAATGCGAAGAGTAAAAAGCAAGAAAATAGAAGATATTATATGTGATGATTTGCAACTCTTGCCATCTGAATTCAAAAGTATTTTGAAAGGATGTCTAAATCTTTGGGAAGATCAGATCCTATATCTAATATATGGACTGGATGAAGTAACACTCAGTGCAGACAATGAACTAAGGACATTACTGAAAGGAGCAGGCAGGCATGTGTTCTGTAGCAGTAGACCAATGCTGCAGGAAAGAAAAGAAACAGAAAACTACTATGGTATGGAAAACTATCTTCTTGTAAAACTTCTTGGATTTTCAGATGAAACACTGATGAAATACATCAATCAGTACTTTAGAGATCAAAATGGCAATGAAGAAATCAATGCAAACAAAATCATTGCAGAGTGCAGCAAACATTTCTACTGCAGAGCCTTGATTAAAATACCATTGTATGCAGGTCTCCTTTGCTTTTTGTGGGACAAGTATCAAGATGAATTTCCAGAGACAGCTACTCAGCTTTTTAACCGATTTTTGATAGAAGTTTTGACAAACTACTTCTTTAGACACTCCCACCCAACAGGTAGATGTAGCAACAAACTTCACATGTTGGGGACCAGTGAGAAAATACACTTTGTGAAATCTCCAATGGAAAACACTGTCCCTCCCCAAATAAGCCGAATGTTGATGAGTATATCAAAGCTGGCATATACAACACTGATGGGAGAAAAGGTGATATTTACAGTAGAAGATGCAGGCGAATGTTATCTCTCTCTAGAAGATCTTACTCATATTGGATTGTTTTCGATTGAAGATGGAGGGGAAATTATTTACTTTAGACACAAACTCTTTCATGAATACTTCGCAGGCCTTTATCTGACCTTACATGGAATCCGTGTGTATAATCTGTTCGTAGATTCAAGAGAAGATATCATCACTAGACGCCACATTCTTCATAATGCATTCTTTTTTGCTGCTGGTCTTTGTCAAGAAACATTTGGAAGAATCGTCTTTGCCTTGAACTATTCAGTGCATGTTAACAAATGAATCTTACCTGAAATGGATTATAAACACATGTAGCAGTTTATGTGAAATCGAAGATGACCCTTTGTATACTACTGATATAACGGCTGCTGGAGTAGATGACCACCTGGGATCATGTGAAATGTGTAAACAGATGTGTGAAGAACGAAACATGGAAAATAACATTCAGATAGTCAGTAAATGTCTAGACTACCACGTAGACACATGTAGAAGATGTGCAGAGAGGTTCGAAGATAAAGAATATGAATATGACAACAAAAGGTGCACTGAATGTCTAGTAGGTAACCACTTGGAATCATGTGAAAGATGTGAAAAGATGATTAGAGAACATGAACATGAATATGACATTGAAAAGGTTGGTGATTGTCTAAGGTGTAATAAAATGGCTAAAGTGGTTGCAAACCCTGAGTCAATAGGGGGCAGAGATTTATCCTTGAAAAACACTAATGCAAGAGATCTACATGTATTGTCATTCTTTGTCCAGTTGGCATTTGAACGTCAGAATAAAACAAACAGAAGCATGGTCGCAAGACTTCCTGTTCATTGTTCATCAGCTCATTCCTTGGCCGCTGCTCTGTATGTACTTGGAATGGAACGAAGAGATAATTCCACATCAATCGTACTCATTGGTGGATCTGTCATTGATATTGACCAGTTACTTTGTATTTTGAATGAATGCAGCAACAATGAACACATCAAGCGCATAACATTACTGAAAGCAAGTGAAGCTATCATTAGAGAGGTATTGAACATCAAATGGAAGTATGTGAAAAAACTTGGTTTTGAAAAATGTGATACTATAGTACCAATTGGTAATGTGATCCAGTCATTCCAAAATATAGAAGAGGTCTTTATTGATGAAAGCACATGGAAAAGTAAAAGGAAATTCACAGACGGAAAGAGTGGTGGAGTAACACCACAGGATGTAAAGGTGTTTGTAACAGACTGCACAAAGAGTGATGAAGAGGAAGAGAGAGAACTGCATGTGGGTTCGATAGACCCATGTAAATTGTTATTCTGTTACAATTATAGTAGAAACAGGGTTATTTCTGTTTTGGTGGAAAATTATGCAAATTGGCCAATAAGAGATAGAGAGAAATGTTTGCAAGATTCTGTCATCAAAGGAATATGTGATTGGTGTTTTAAGCATTATCACAATGCAAACCATAGCAGATTGACTGGTATAGTGCATCCCTATGGGTTGCAATGGGAGCATACAGAATACTCTAGGGGAGATAACGATGAACAGAGTCAACCAGATGTCTCATTAAGGTTTGGAGCTACCTATCCAGTTCTATCAGTAAATGTTAATCAAACAAAATATTATGATGAAATCATGGAAGTTACTATTGCATTGAGCCATGAGTTTTTTGGATATTATGATTTCTGTGTACATAAGACAGTAAACCAATTCATTCGTGATCTCCTTCAAAAGGAATGGACTGATGTTTCACAAATCATGTTTACTGAGTGTGATATCATTGCTCCTGTGGATGTCCTTGCCAAAACTTTTCCAGATCTAACAGTAGTTCGATATGATAAAGAAACTCTTGGAAGTGTAAGGACATCGACACGGATACAAAACTCCTTGACAACCCCTGAAACAAAGAAGGAATTATGTGTCTGTTTTACAGAGGTAGATGATGTGACCAGAGTCTATTATGTGACGAATGATGGCGCGTTGTTTCACGCTTGCGATGTATGCTGTAGCAAAGGTTATAGATACATAGAGGTTTGCTTGGAGAGTGATTGGGTCGGTGCCCACAGTCCAACACAGAATAGTGAATGGAAATATATTTTCCATTGTTGGGAAAATGTGAAAGGTCTATGTATGCTCAATAGCTCCTTTCTTAATCCTGCCATTAAACATTTGGAATGTGTCCATACCGATGAGACAGATGATATTGCTGACGTATGCAGACAAAATACGGACCTTAAAGAAGTCATGCTGGATCTGAAACAGGATATTCAAGACCATGAACCAGTGATGAATGAGGTATTGTCAGTATTAGAGAGTAGTGGACAGCAATGGAATATGTCTTCATTTTCATTTCACTGTAAGTGTAACTACACACTTAAGACTCTAAGTGGGGTCTCATTGGCTAGCTGGTTCTCATATCTCAAACCATTAGAGGTGCCCTACGATAAGATCCAGGCTTGGTGTTGTGAACAATATGAAGTCCTCAATGCTCATGAACTCTTTGTGTTAAATCATCATATGTTACATAATGCTACAGAAGAGGAAAGAGAGAAGTATATATCTCACACACTTTCCAAAGAAATGATCATGTCATGGATGAGACTTTTTGATTCTGCTGATGTAGATAAAATGAAGTCTGATGGACTTTACAGTGTAGAGGTAGATCGGTTTAAAGGTCATAAGCTTTCTGCAAATTTCACCAATGATGAGCTGTGGGAAGGATTTAGCCAAAACCTTCCAAGATGGGCACAGTTGTTATATCACTTATTGAAAGTTCTTGGATGTTTTTGACTTCTACACTTTATGTGATAATACTACCTGACTTCATCCTAGTATTGTTACCTGTTATTTCAAGAGATAAAACTATACATTCATGATAGAGGACATGTTACTGGTTCCAAGATCTACTACATACAATGATAGTGAATCCACGTTCTTTAGTAAAGATACTTAATGATGTAGACGATAATAAAGTATCTCTAAAATGGATGTTCCAAAGTGGTCTAAAGGTAGTTCCTGCACTTCCGTTTTCATTGTACATGATTCTATGTATTGGAACGTTCAATGATGGTACAATACATATACATGTATTATTACACTGATACAAACATATCTAAGTGGATTTTGTCAGAACTGTTTTTAACAGAAAACAATTGACAATGTTTTCTATGTATACTTTTCAAAATACTAAAATATCTGTTACACTGTTATGTATTAAAATATAAATGTACTTTCTTGCTTTTTTTTTGTTGTAAACGAAGCTTGTTATTTTTATGTACAGACCATTTTTCTAGAATTGTTTAAATCACAAATGTATGTCAAAGTGTCCAGATATCAACAATTAATTCTCATTTAGTGTCAGCGACATTGTGTTCAAAACACATTTATATAATGGGATACAGACACAATGGGGTGGCACCGCTGACGTTTACTACTGACCAAACACATCCAAGACATAGATTATGTTTATATCCAAACCAAAACAACTCATTATTATAAACACATTTGGGCGAATATACTAATGCATAATGGACATGAATAAAGTCCACATTATCTCAATATTCTAATTATAAAATAAACCTGTTTGTAGTCTTGAGTGCACATTGCCAGCAATGGCGCCACCTGGCTGTACTGATAAACTATTTGGATGCTGACGTGTTGTCTCTTGTATGAAGTGGAGCCCGTTTATTATGTTGTGTAGTTTATTTCAGATTGGAATACCCCTGAGTCTAAAGCAACCTTGGAATTAATTTTTTCATGTAAACAATCGTCAATTCTGAAATAAAAGAAAATTGAGTTTTCAAACTGAAGCTCTGTTCTCTCTGTTGTGTTATGCATGGAAATACCAAAGACACATTAATTAAAAAATAGTGTTTTCTTTTCGCAAATTTGATAATCATGAATTAGGATTAGACTTTCTTTTTGTAAAAAGTGTGATTAAATCTTTTGGAATTTGGATTTCACTATTTTATTCTATAGGATCTGGGTTTTGGGTTTTAATTGTGGGGGACTCTGTGGTCAGACCCCCTCCCCCCCCCCCCCCTTCTTCTCTATGTTAATTGATATAATGATACATGTTTATAATTATAATTTAATTTAAAAGAAAACTCAGTTAAAAAGATATACACGTGTTATGCTATAAGTCTTAAATAAATGTTAATGATTTACACACAGTCTAGATTGCACTGTTGATATCTAGGCTATCAATATAGACCATTATTACAGCCAATTGCACTATGTCTACATCTATTGGTAAATCTCTAAACCATCAAATAATACTTTCCGGCGTATTGTAAATCCCTATTTATTTATAGATGGATTGTTCATTCCGCATGTATGTGCTGTACAGAATGGAATGTAACACTACTACACTGACGTTGATCTGCAGCGATAGTGTGTTTATTGAAATAGATTTAGTCAGTTTGTATTATATAGTTTATTTAATTTTTCTCGTAACTTAATTATGACTTAATTTTTCATCAACTTTTTAACCAAATTGTTGCTAGTGTTTTTCATCGGGATAACAATGGACTGTTTACATATTTGTCACCACTAGATGGAGGTATGGTAAAATAGGCTGTTTCATAATATATGTCTCAGTTTGTGTCCTCGTGTCTGTTTTCATAAGTTAACCTGTCTTTATTGTCTAATCCGTATAGCTTCTTTGAACCAGCTAACAGCTCTTTATTAGCATTGTCACAACTATTCTCTTTACTAGGTTTACATAAACATATACTGATTTGAGAAAGAGTAGTGTCATGTATTGTTCGTGTGCCGTCTGATAATTTTGTATAGTTATTTCGTGTTTCTTTGTTTTTATTGAAATGAGTTCAAAAGCTATGTGAAATGATTCTTTCAAAACAAAGTGCATATTAAAATAGTATTTATTAATTTATTGATATTGTTTGTTTTATTGCAATAAATGATACTGTTTAGTTTTGAACCAAAGTATAAACAATTGTTATGCAAAAGTTTGGTAAAACATGCTTTACCAAAACCAAAGGTACATTATGTCGAAAAGGTAATAACATTGTAAAAATATAGAGTTATTCTAAAATATTATGTTATTTAATCTCTTCCCAAATATATTCAAACAAACGCCAAACAAAACGAAATGCACAACATTCTTACCAAAAAGTACAATTTTTTTCAATTTTCAAAATTTCAAAATACAAAAAAATACAATATTCATAGCTTCAAAATCGTATCTTAAGATTGAAGAAAAATGTCAAAACACCCCAAATAATATATACTGCAGAAAATCGACAGAAACATTCATAACAACTTAGAGTAGGATTCGAACCCTACCTTTCCTACTGTTATACTATCTGAACTATCTAAACCATATGAGAACAGCAAGTGGTTGGACAATAAAAACGGTTATCCTAAAGCTGTTAGCTCGAATTCCACTCTAAGTCATCAATATTGTTTCCTGTCAATGTTCTGAAGTTTAGGTTTAATACCATGATGATAAAAAAGGTCAAACTTAAGTTCAAATTCTACAGTTCAGAATTATTTATTTATCATATTGTCTATAGCCTGATTTCACCAAACCAGTTTTTAATCGTGACGTCATATCAGGAAAGTCTTTCAGACGTCCATATAAGGAGTGGAACTGAATGATAGATTTGTTTTTGTATTTTTCTAACCATTCAATCATTTCATTTGGTTGGGGTCCATGTTGGACATCCTTAGGTGTATACATGTCTCCAACATCT
>JAVSBT010376626.1:0-25941 GCA_033118115.1 Pharyngocirrus eroticus
TTTACTATTATTTATCTTCCGTGGTTTAGCATGGAAGCTAACGGTAGTTTAGAGAATACTTTGACAGAACGACCTAACTAGCTAATATTGCCCGCTGGAAAGCCTCCGGCTACATGCTCATTAGAAATGCCCTTATCTATCTATATGGATGCATAACACCAGAGGGAGCTGTAACAACATTATAGTAATTTGTTTGGTTATTTGTACATGAATTTGGTCACTGATTAATTTTCTGCTGTATGTTTACAATTATGGTCAAATATAGTTCTGCATAGATGTGTATGTTGCAACACATCAGGGCCAACAGTGTTCAGTTTAGATAAAAGCATTTCACATTTCTTTAAGTTTGAATGCACTAAACATTTTGTCTGAATTACAGTCTAATGATCATATACGTATACATCTATGTAAACTATTTATGTTTACATGGTTACCTTGGTGATTTTGCACTAATTGTTTTTTAAAAAGTTTTTGGACAACCTTGCTGACACATTTTGAAAGGACAAATGGTGTTTCAGATGATAAATTCTGTTATCATAAAATGACAACACTGTGGGCGATATATTTTTTTAGTCTATTTTGTTTATGGATGTGTCTATGTGGTTTGGCAACTTTTCATCATACATTTGTGACATGCATATATACGTATATATATATGATGTTTTATCAAATAAAGGAAAAAAACTAAAACCATGAAAAACAAATGAAACATTACTAGAGTTGTTTGCAAATGACATCCAATGCACAATCAAGTATTCCAGTCACATGGTGTATCTTTATATTGCTAGCGAAAGATTCCCATGTTGCCTCAATTTTCAAAGAAACACATTGCGAGATATGCACCCAGGGCCTACTTGTCCAAATCAAATCTGACAGTGGGGGTATGAGGTCTAGACTTACTCATTAATTTCATATTGGAGTTCTAAGGGTTGGGACTTCAACAGAAGGTCTAGGAGGGTTACATGAGAATTTCCCTGGGTGGTAGTGTGTTGTTTGCAGAGTGTTTGTAGTTTGTATGTGTCTCTGGGTTGTAATGACTTGTAACTGAAGTGGTGAAGACTTGTGCTTTGAATTGCTAGAGCATTTTACATCAATTACCATTTTGTTTCTCTGATGTTTAATTTGTGTAAATTTGAATTCACGGTTTGTTCATCTTTTAGTATAGAGTTACACAAGCTCGTATTGGACATCTTAACTAGACTAGAAAGTGAATTTTGTCAAGAACTATTGCCCAAAGCAGGAAGATTCTCAATGCCTTGAGTCTGAGATAGGGGGAGCTCACTATATTCCAACTATCAATGGGATATTATTTGGAGTACTAGAGAGGATATTAAAATTTCCCATGTTTGGTTCATTTCACCAAGCATGAATTTATATGGATATTATTGACATCAATTTTTCTGAAATATTTTTAAAATCAAGTAATCTCTGTGATTTGGAATCAACCACAAAATGTTTTTCAATAATACAAGATATTCATCCCATTTAATTTAGATAACTTTGATACATGTACACTCTTGGCAAAAAATAAAATGAAGTCGAATGTAGGAAGAAAAAAGTGACATGCTAATATTATGCAACAAGTGCTGTATGGCTAATCACAAATCCTGGACCTATCTGATACTTCAGCAGCCATTATGGGAAGCGTGCTTTGATTTTGACAACGACAAACTACACAATATGCTATAGAAATTTTGATTTTCTTTTCATAGCATGGGGGCAAGGTTCAAACCATAAACACTACATACTCCTCCGTATAACTAACACCATAGTAATGAAATATTCATTTTACCTTTGAATAAAGATCGTAGGGGTGAGATGGAACATGGGGCAAGAAGGTGGCTACAGAATGCTAATGAAGTCCTAGAAACATTAAACAACTACATGGCATGTGTTCTATTTAGTCTCATGAAATGGAATTTCTCAGATTTTAGAACCAAGTTGTTGATGAGTCTCATCTTGGAGGCTTGCTTATTTTTAGAAAGAGGTGTGAAATAGTGGGTTTGACAGTTTTTTGTTGTTGGTATTTTGACCTTTGAATTTGAAGCCAGGCAATATGATTGTAGTAAAATGTAGCATTTTTTGATTGGAAAGATTCAACAACAAATGAAGCAAAGGTGAATGGGACTTTTAAAGAGCCTTTACAGTTATTTTCATAGAAGATAAAACACATTAAAATTAATGCCATTTGGTGCTAAGATTGCTCTTATTTTTATGAAACCAGATTCTGAATTTTTGTTTTAAAAACACCTTTAGTATCAATGAACCATATTTTTAATGTTTTGAATACTAGTGATATAACAATACTGGATTTACTTCTTTGGATATTTTGACACATAAGAGTACACATAAACAGTTATGGTAAACACTTCTTTTCATTGAATAACTAAAATAAATCACAATTTTGGAAGCCCCAAAACAATATAGATATAGCTTTTATTTGGAAATAACAATATCAACATTTAAGAAAACATTTTTGTATATGTACAAGGTTGTAAAATACAACACCAGGTAACATGATCATTATCAAATAGATTTGTAAGATGAATTAATAGAAAGAGTGTCATAAAAAGCCATTATCCAAAGCGGTATATGTACAAATTGTGATAATTAATGCCTTCAAAATCAAACCTGTTGTCTTACCATTAAATGCTGATTTAAAGATGAGTTATAATATTAACTTGCCTATATAGGCGATATATAAGACATTCAAATGAATGACTTTATTCAGGCAGTTCATGAATTTGCAAAGTGCTTAGGAGGAAAAAGGAGTAACAAACATTATCATGACCATTGCGTTTGGTCTTTTACAATGGTATTACATGGAGGTTTTCTTACTTTGACAAAATTGTAAGCTGTAGTAAAGTTTAAAAAAGACTAGCTATATTCAATGAATAACAAAATTCTCAAAAATTATATTAGAACAATGCTTATCATTATTATTTACAAGTGGATATCACATTTATGTAGCAGGGTGTGCTGAGAAGCAAGGATTAAGCTAGAACATGGAAAGGACATGCAAGGATTTACAGTTTAATGTTTGTCAAAAAGTTTTGACGCATACCATTTAAAGATATATTTTTTGTTGTAAATTCTTTGACAGGCTCAAGCAATATTACATTCTTGTTTGTATTGTTAAAAATGAATTCATTTTGGCCCAAAATATTAGGGTCAGTCAGAAACCAGATTGTTCTTTTGTTTGGCATAGTAGAATTTGTATCATTCATTTTGAACATTTTGAGAAAAATCTGAAGCTGGCACAGATTGTTACCATAATGTTGACAGTATCATAACCGATAACCACAAGAATAGTTTTGGAACATGACAACGTGCGTCAAAAATAAAAAATAAAGCCTTGGTACAATGTAATGTTAAACACCAAAGTTGTATTACAACTGGGATTGAAAAGATTATAACATGCTTATGGACTTTGTAATAAAGGGCTAATGTAGAAGTGACATGTGTTTTGAAAAAAAACCCAGACTTCTGAGATTGCAATGGCCTTCTCTTTTTTTTATGACAAAAAATGTCCTCAGGTGGAACAGCCATCTTTTATCTAATGGCAACTCCATTAAAACTTCAATCTTTACTATTATGACTACAAATTAGTACTGCTACAGATCAATCAAAAAAGATGAAATACTCTTGATAATAAAGATTTAAAAGAGTGTTTTATCCAGAGAGTATTAAAGACAAATTCATCTGGATTAAGGTAGCTTAGTGCCATTTTAGACTTGTTGCAGAGTGTTGCAGTCTGGCTGGCTTTCTTTTGGGCAGCCTTGGGGTTTTTGTAATTTCCGAGAATTTTGTAGAAATGGGATTGTAGGGATGTTTATTTTTATTTATCATTGTTCAAAATGCATAGGAAAGTATGCTGTCTCGTAACACAGTTTGACATTTTAAAAGATTTACAGTTCCTAGAATCATGTAGATGTGGGTGTTCAGGTAGAAGAGAAACAAAAACTAGAACTTCTTTATCAAACCCCTACTATCACGAACTTCATAATTGTAAAGATCATTAGTTGAAATTAGTAAAAGGGCATGTAATAATTTATTTTTAACATACGATTTCCCTTGTAAATGTAATTTGCACTATTCTGTCTATTAGATGTTATAGAAAATAAGCTATGGAGCTATTGGAAAGGATATTTAGTCCTCTGAACTCTTTTGTCTTGAAAGCTAGCATAATTATGCATTTTCAAAGTTATCCTCAATGCATTATTATTAGCCATATACGGACACATCAAATGATACAACTTTGAGGGAGTATATTGCATTTTAAGAAACAAACTCTGTCTTTCTGAACACTCCCACAACTAATATTTTGCTAACCTTGAATATGAGTTCAATTATGAGACTTCAGCCACTTGAATTTCGTAACATGGTCAAATTTGAAGTCTATAGGGATTTGTTATCATATATTTTGTTGAATAAAATCTGCCAAGGCTTTTAGTAATCCCACTGTGAATAGATCCCTACCCCCACACAAATTATGTGGTCCCAGGGTTTAATTTCATGCACCTGTCAGTGTACCAAAACTATTTTGTACTAAACTTTCAAAAGGATAAACATAGTTCCTAATTAATGGTAATTTTCTGCATCATGTACCATAAGTATACAAGATACAATGAGCAAAACAGACCTAATTGTATAATGGAGTCATTATCACCTTTGCTTTTTTCATATCAAGTGCAATAAGGCATAATCAGTATTTGTTTACGTTTTTTTTACACTAACATGTCTCCTTCAATTTTATTCTTCCTAGAGGTTTAATCAATCACATGGGGCAAGACATTGAAAAACAAAACATATGATATGCAAGACTTGAATTCAATACTTTTAAAATCTAGAATAGGAGTGTGAACAAAATTTAGATTTAAGCTTAGAAATAGCCCTACAATTACAGTTAAAGTTTTTATTCAATAAAGTTATAAAGATACATGCACCAGTCTTGGCTTATTTCAATTGGAGATAAAGGTTTCTATGCAGTTGCTGGTCAAATAAATTGAAGGAGACAAGTTATAGACATTGTGATTAGACTAGGTAACCTTTGTTCTTAAGTGCATGCATGGCAATGGCATATAAATGTGCATAGGGTATAAGTGATCATTTTTTCATAGAGAGGAGACAAGCAAACTCAAGAAGTTTGTGTATTTTCATATTTTATAATACAAAATTTCAGTAATCACGAGTTACGTTTCAAAGCATAAATTAACACTATGAAACCAGTGTCCATTAATTTCAGCCGTTTTGAAAATTTAGTTATATCCTACTGAACATGACTATTTGAAGTGTACCGATAGTCAGAAGAGAGAATGATGAGGTTTTTAGAACACAAGTTCAGGCTTCAAATGTTGCATACTGAGTTGAAACAGTATGTACAAGTAAGGATTGTTTTTAGGTCATTGTATGTAAATTTGATATTGACCAAAAGCTGATCTTGGACCTATTGAGTAGCAGTAAACAAATCCTCTTTCCAAAAGTGGCCAACAATGATTCTCGAACACTGTTTGTTTGTTTTTCTTTGGTGAATGGTATTCATCGAGGATAGCGCATACAATTCTGTGACTTATTTCCAATGTGGCCCTCTTTTTGTGTTTCTTTGCTTATATTATTTACATAAATGTCCTATGAAATTGTATTCTTGTCACTCAATTTTTGAAAAAAGTTTTGAGTTTACTTGACCCATCTCATGAAAAATTTGTGAAAGATTGATAAAAATGTCAACAGTAAGCTTCTGTCAAATATTTTTCAAATAACACATTCAAATCCACACAAACAATGATTTGTAAGACACTAAATGTTGCAAGAAATTACCATTGAATTTTTACTATTCTGAAGTCTGAGCCAAACCTAAAATAAAATGTCTTGATATATTTAAAAAAACAGAAGAACCTCTGTTGGGAGACCATTTTTTTCTGAATTCTGATGAAGTTAGTATGTTTTTTTGACTTCAGAATAAAAATTATTCAAAGTTGTCAGGAAAAAGCACCAAGAGTCAAAATCAACATATTTTTGGAATATTTTACTTTTGATTGTTTCATTCACCATTCAACAAGTAATTATTCCTCAAAATTAATTCAAAAAGAAACTAAAGATGTGTGGAGTGCAAGATTTGAGGTGGGGGATTTATGAAATTAGCTACTAGTAGAACTAGTAGAGTTATATTAAAGTACCAAACAATATTGTTGGCTCAGAGCAAGAATGCATGGGGTATATCACATATTTATTCTTGAGAATGGACATTTAGGGTTGTAATAGATATCTTCACACTTTAACAGCAACGTTGCATTGAATTTATGTTCATATTTTCCATAAGTTTCCATTCCAAATTGATTATTATTTTGGTTGATAGATGCAGCCTATGCGACATGTCTCCCGCTTGATCATTTTTTTCACCCCAAATTTTGCTTTCATGTCATATTTATAGCCACAAAATCAAACAAAAATTGCCTAGGCTTATAATTTTTTGTTGAGAAAACAGAACTATATTATATATTTATAGAGTTTATTCATACATTACAATATGCCTGCATTCACCATGCAAATGGAACACTTCCCTCCTTTCCATCAAATCCACATAAAAAGCTGAGTTGAGTCTTATCTAAGTAAAGATTTGAAACCCCCCCAAAGATGGGCCAACTAGGCCCATTTTATATGCCAAAAGTCCATTGACCAATTGATCAATTAGGATAAGCCTAAGATAAATCCAAATTTCTCTACTATGTATGTAGCTGCATAAGGATGAAGGGTCATGTAGGAGTGATTAAGCCAAAATTGTGGGATGAATAGTGGTTGTTATTGGGTATTTATTTATGCCATCCATCTACAACATTTCAGGGGATGATAAACATACAATAATGTATATATAATTATTCATGTATGCTAAGAAGTGTGAGCTGGAAAAAGATGTGACACACACAGTTCTTGCTCTGTGCCACATGTTTATGCAGTGCATGATTGAAATAGTTCCTTTAAAATTCATAAACTTTCATTGACATGTATGGATTTTGTTTTTTTTCAAATGAAGAAAAAATATTCTGTGACAATGCATTTCTACGTTAAATACTACAGTTTTTGAGCAAATTTAATCAAGTAGCAATTGTATGACTTTGTATTTAGTCACATGCAGAAAAAGTCAAAATATGATTATGTAGTTGAATAGTATACCACCCTTTGGATTTTTGTGATAACAATTTAGCGTCAGAACCAGCTTCATATATTGCAACAGAAATATGGTTTTGTTTAGTCAAAGTTCATGTGATAATTTAAATGGTTGTGGATTGTTCCAATCATTTTACTATTATATAACACAATCAAATAAGTCTTAGAGCATGCATATCTTACCAGAACATTACATAAAAGTACTGTGTTTATAGAAACTGGGCGGTATACTATTCCAAAACAGTGTTGATTTTGACTTTGTAGTGTTTTTCCCAGTTTCCTCAGTGGAAATCCTTGCACACAGGTATTTCGGGATTGTAGACAGCCTTGGGCGTAATGCATGAATTCCAAGCCCTTGTCACATTAACATGATGCACTCTTCTTTGTGTATACAAGGCAGTTTGGAAGAAATATAGTCTAAAACCTTTTTGCAAATTTTCTGTTGATGTTACACATCCAGTTTGGTTGTTGTTGTTGTTGATAATAGGAGATGATGTGATATTAGGGTTCACATATGCAAAGTTGTAATGTATTTCACCATATGGGTTGATGGCATCTTTCTTAGAAAAGAGGAATTTGAATTTTAAGTAACCACCTTCCTCACACTCAATTGGCTGGTAAGTGGCATTACCTCTGCATAGATAAGTTGCATTGTATACTTCATTTTCCAACTCAATGATGTGGTAGATGTTGGCGACTATGTATGGGTGTTTTAGATCTCTACCTTGCCTTTCTAAGATAGAGTCTATATTTCTATCTACCACTTGTCCTGTTTGAAATTCTAATGGCACTTTTAGAAGAAAGATTGAAACGTCACCCAGTGCTTTCTGACTTAGTGTCAACGATGGCATAAAACGCCATATCATAACCGGGAATGCCATTGCAACAGCAAAAAGAGTACAAACCAGCATGAACCAGTGCTTGGCCACACGCAGATTCCCTTCTTTTCTCATGAATTTTCCCTCCAGATGGGCATGCCATATCATACGGAAGAATATATACACTATCATAATAGTACCACATAATGTTTGGAGATTTGTTGAATAAACATTCCTGCAATTACTGATGAAATAATTGATGGCTGCAATAGGGGATTGAGCTACGCCAACTGTTATAATCTGTTCATAAGCAAGGGGAAATACTGTTAAACCCTCATTCCATAAGGCAGAGACAGTGTTTAAGGTCTCAAAAAGGTACAGGACACTCATGACTACAGTAAATGCAAGTAACAGAATCCTATGGATCTCAGGCACTGGCCCAATGATTATTCCATAGGCCCATGCACTATCAGCCAAGTTAAAGTAGCACAACCACTTGAAAGCCATGTCAGCTGCTCCAAGAAACAACATAAGAGTTACCCAAGAGTAACGACTTTGTGACCAACTTTGTAACTTGGCCAAAATAATTTCATATTTTTGGCTTTCAGGGTTTGTCTCACATTCTGAGCACGGATCTTCGCCATCCTTCGTCCCCTCTTCACATGCGCACTCTTTTTTACTGGTTTCTGGCTCCATTTCTCACGTTTATTACAACAATTTGAAAAAAATAAGATGAAGGATATTGTATTTCACTCCAAAACAGTTAATGCATGTATCTGAAATGCCATGCTACATTTATGCATGACTTAAGCAAATTTCAAATTCTTAATGTTGTAGATTATTTCTCATGTGCAAATCACGTTTTCAAGACATTCTCAATTTCACTTCAATCACAGACAAAATAAATCAAATGAGACTTCCTTTAGTAATAGATTGATGTCAACTATAACTTTATAGCACTAACTGACCAACTTTCAATATTGTGCTATTTTTTCCCTTCCATTTTCTCCTTGAAGTCGTTATTTACCTCCCTTGTCATAAATCCATCATATTTTCCCCAAGAAATATCAGTAATGAATTCACTAGGCAACCTGCTTCGTTCTCGGTGCAGAAAACCTATCAGAAGACCTGTTTCTGATCTCTAATGTCAAAGGTCAGAAGCCAAACAGAATAGATCACTTTTCTGTTGAGTTTCATCCAATACAACAACACGGCATTCTGCAGAAAATAATGCTATATTGCAATACAATTCAGCCTGGGAAAAAAATGACTTTGGTTTTTACTTGATAGTGTCAGCCAAGATCCAATAATCCAATTTTTCTATGATATTGCGGAGATCATTTATCTTTATTTCATTTTCTTGTTCTATCTTTAGATCGTAAAATCCTTCTTCTTGAATGAGTTTGCATTTCATGAACTTTTTTTCCTTGTTGATTCCTGTTGAACCGTTGGAAAGAGGTGCAGTATTTCTATCTTGATATGCAAGACATAAATCAGACATTTGCTGCTAAATTTACCTGCTTTTTTATCTAGCTCCTTTGAGGGAATATCCAAGTGTTGTTGCAGTTAGCTTTATGTAGGTTTTTTTTAAAGCACAAACTAGTTTCCCCTGGAAAATAAAATGAATTCTTGCCCCACAATTTTCTTATTCCTTGACGCAACTTTTGTGTAATTTCGAGTTTAGCATTCTTGTCCAAGGAACGATTAAGAGTCAACAAATAAACGTGTCGCTTGTAATCTCATAAAAATGTATCTGGATGCCTCTCAGGCTAGTCTAATGGTGTTGCTTGTTGTATCGTGTTTTGCTGATGATAGTTTACTGTTTAGCCAATGGGAGATCAGCATATGAATGAATAGCCTAAGCTCTCATGAAGTCGTTTGATGAAGTCAAATTGATCTGCCGATGGCAACAAGTGTCAAACAGTTGCTCTGTAGCCTAATCTCAAATGTTTCCCCTTATTTTTCTTTCTTTGGCTTGAAATGTCATCTATTCTGAAAGAGATAAAAGAGAGATTATGGATTAGCTTGAACTTTCACTGTGGCAGATTGCAAACTTTATTCTATTTTATTGATTTTACATTCAAGACTACATGTATTTCTGAATGTGTTCCATTACTTAATTGTTTCAGATATACTTTGCATCCATATGTGCACCTGTATGAATTACTTCAATTTATTTATACCATGTAGAAAAAATTGGTTGACTTATGATATAAGTGCATATGTAAGAGTATGTTTGTTTTTGATTCAGGAATGGAATCATTGATGAATAGGGCTTTTTCATAATTTTTTATAAGAGAGAATTATTATGTGTTATTATTCTATGGTTATTTATTGTACCTTTTATAGTCATTTAATATCTTTCTATATTTTTATTCAATGTATTTTAATGTTTTAAAGTAACTTTTGCATTTTCTAGCTTCAATACGGGGGCATTTTGACTAACTAATTCATATAATGATTTATCATTATTCAACAAGTTGTGAAGAAGTGTCAGTGTAATTGAAGCAAGCTAAGTAAAGATCATAACTTAACTTATTGTAAAACACACTATTATTTCAACTTTTTTTAAACATATATGTTCCACATACACAGGATGTACCATAGCTACAATAAAGAAAAACAGAAACTCAAGTCTTTCTATCTATCAAAGTTTGGAAGCAAGCAGGAAAGAGAAATAAAAATCAAATGTTGTTTAGTTTCTGCTAGTGATGGATTTTTAGTACAATTAAGTCTTTTTTTTTTATAATCACCAAGCGCAGGACACATTTGCAACAATTGTGTCAGAAAAACTTCTTTGTTTATCATTCTTACTGAAAACACTAAATTGTGTGTGTAATTTATGATTTTAAACTTACTGAGTTGTTTTCTTGACAAGAAAACAAGTGGCAGTATTCAGAAACCATCTTGTATAACTAAGATATCTATGATGCTTTTAATTGCTACACAAACTAATCATGTGTAGAAATATTTGTCTAAATGTGGCCTTCTTGAACAAATATTGGTATCACCCTAATTAAATTTCTATGAAAACACATGGCTACAAATGACCCCTCATAGTTATAATGTACGTTATCAGTATCAAAGTAAAAGTAAGTGTGTTTTGGAAGAGGGCCAAATTCCAGCTTTGTCCCCAGAAATAAAAGTCATCTATATATTCATATTTGCTGATTCTAGGAACTTCTTCACTCTTTTGGGACTTCATACATTGAGTTCACTTAGTGGTTTTGAGAATATTTAACCTAATCATAAGAATAACTGTCTCAAAAGTGAATACATTTTAGATGCCTATAAATGTTTTATGCATTTCCTGGTAACCCTAGTTTACTTATTGAGTGGAAAAGCCAAGGACCTATTCTTAAAATTTCAAAGCGGTAAACAAAAGAAAGACATGACGGCCGGCATTAGAATTTATATTTAAGAAAAGTAATTTTATTAAAAAAAAGAATATGCTATCATAATGTTTGAATGCTAATGATCAAGCAAGGAAACAACTCATGCCATAGTCTAAATAAAAGCATGCCAGATGCATGTAGCAAGCATGACAATTCCTGACACAAGGATTAAGACACCTCCAGGCATTCGGCAGGCATCAATTTGCCTTCCGAATGCCTAAGTTCATTGATTTATTCTAAGTAAATGCTTGGGGTTGTGTCAGGCATTGTCAGGGGTGCTCCATGCATCTGGCATGCATTTATTCAGACTAGGGTAGCCTCAATCTATAGGGCTAAACCTGACATTCTACATGAGCAAAACTATCTATTTACAAAATCAACTTAGATGTAGAAACCAACAAAATCACTTTGTATTGTGGTTGTTCAATTTTTTGTTTTGTTTTTGAACATTATATTATGAAATATGATTTTATCTTCATAACCACTTTTTCATCATTGGGAGTGCAACCAGTGCCAACCACCCCCCTACAGGCAATTGCCACAAACTTTCAGTGGTGGTTTTATTTCTCTGCTATTCTCATTATGGTTGGTGGATAAGAGCTTTTTGTCTGACAGGACAAATATTTACACAAGCAACTTCATGAAGCTTTTTCAAGTCCTGCTTTTAATTAACCTGCAAACAGGATATGATTTTATTATTTTGTCATGCAAAAGCTTTGTGGGTTTGGATAGTTTAGTATAAGCTTATGTGCTTCTTAATGTCCATCAAAATATGAGATAATATTCGTGTACGGAAAAGATACTGGAATCACTCATACAAGAAGTTGCAGGATTGTCAATATCATTGGCGGATTACCGAAATGGAAAAAGAAAAAGTATACTGTTAGATATAGAGAAAAGTTTGTGTATATACTTCAAAGCTTGGTATCATAGGACTAAATGGGCCAGTGTTGTTGCATTTTTGATATTTGTTATAAGGATACACATACACTAGACATCAAATCTAGTATTCCATAATCCCGGAAGATGATTATCACTATCTTTGGCATATGCCACATTGCAAAAAGCATACACTGGGCTTACTAGAGTATACACTGAAGTAAAGTCTAGTGTATACTATTTATAAATAGCAAAAAAGCAAGGACAATGACCCCTTCAGGCTTCAGCGTTAATGGGCACCACCCACACAAGGACTTTTCCCTTGATTTAAAGTGTAGCCAAGGATTTGAATTTTTACTGTGGTGAAAAATGGCAGTAAAATCATATGCCCCTTAAGATTTAATTTTCACTAATTAATAAATGAATTGATAAGTATTATAATTTCTATAGCCCTTCTTAGAGGTCAGTCTCTTCAGAAGTGCTACTTAAGGCACTACACACTTTGTTTTTCAAATCAATGTATCATTTTCAACAGTTGTTTTACATGCCAATTGACATGGGGCCTCTCCGTTTGTCTCATTCAACAGAAGGACATTTTCAATGCTAGTGAAAACACTTTTTACTTGAAACTGCCTGGATTTGAACAGGAAACCCTCTGCATAGAATGTCAGCATGAGCTAACACTCTACCCAGTTTACTGTATGTATTCTCTAAATTTGATGAACAACGGGATAGAAACCATGGAATATGACCTAGTACCATATTATTGAGCTACAAATGCATTGTGAAAAAACACAACATTGAATTCATCTATAGTATTTGGCAGGGGGGGGGGGGTACTTTTCCAGACTCTCCCCTACAGACTAAGCAGCCATTTTGGACCATAATGTGATATGATATTGAGCTGGAATCTATCCTAGTCTACGTAAACCATTTACCAATCCCTTGACTAATACAAGTTCTCTGCATTTCTCTAATTGAAAATCATCATTCTCTATTATGATGAGATAAATCCATGTTAAGAGAGATAACAATAGACCTTCGCTTTTTTATTTTGTGTGTATATGAGTCCCATCCAATGATTGTGTGTATGGTTTATGGGATACACTTGGTATTAAAGCTCTATATAGATTGTTCTGGAAGATTAACAGATAAAGCTTCATGGAAACTCAATGTATTTTTTTAAAGGCTTTGTAAATAGTTAGTGTCTAGATAGAGATGAAAGAAACTATGAAAGCTTTGGAATATTACTCTGCAATTAATAATCCATGTTATGTTGCTGACAGAACTTGACTTTTAGCCTTGGATTCTTAAGATCTTGGTTTTTGGGTGGCGATTTCTCTGCTCATTTTGATATTTTATAGGTAATATATTGTTTGTTACCATTGTACGTAGGTATGGACTATAACCAGGCGAGATTTTTCCGTAAATTTCACTCTTTTGCAGAAATATGAACAAAAATGGTGTCATGTTGACGTAATCGGGGAGTGAAGTATAATTTACGCTGAGAAAAAAGAAAAAGAGCAACATTTTGTCTGATGGGCCCAAATATTGTAAAAAGATGTTAAAAATCGATAGACCAACTATTCAATTTGGAGTGGCCTAAAAAAAACTATTGTTACTCTCCAAGACACAAACAGATAAATCTATTGTGCTGAAGCTATTGGGAGAAAGACTGAACATACAAAGAAACTGAGAATGTTCTCTGATATAAGTGACTTTTTTCCCATCAATAAATCTTCTTTTCAACTTGTTTTGAAATACTGCTGACTATTTGTCAATACCAGTACACTAAGTCAGATAATAGACGGTATATAAATCAAGCTTTTACCAAGGTACCTGCGTAGCTTATTACGTGTATATAGCTAGCACATAAGGGGAAGAAACTGTTGATGTCATAAGACAATTAAATCACAATAACCCATGATATGAAGTTAAAAACACTTACACACAGTTAAAAATGTTAAGAATAAGATTTTTTCCTAAAGTGTTGAATATGTGTTATGTACAGTCTGTACATGAAGGTCAAAAAATGATATAGAATATTGATATTTTTTCTCCTATAATTTCCTTATTTTCATATTTGTTTGTGGAAAGAATTGTGTTTTTGTCAGTGTCCCTTTTTAATAAATTGCTTGATCCAGTATAATGTAGGTATTGCAAGGGCTTCACATAGTCCTGTTGACAATTGAAGAGCTTCTTGTTTCCCTACGTATTGTCTTTGTGAGGCAAAAAATGCCCGATGGCACAGTTGTATATAGACTAAACAGATCAGGAGCAAAAATTTCCTATTCAAGTGTTCTATGAAGGCTATAAACTTATTTCAATAAATTCCTTGTGTTGAAGATTCTCATATTTGCTTATTTGTCAATTTTTCATCATTCATTTCCCAAAAGTCCCAACTGACAAATGCCCTTCTCCCAACAGTCTGTATTTCATTATTATTCTGTTTGTACTTTTTTAAAACCCTTAATGCTTTTTAAATTCCTGTCAAAAAGAGAGGAGATTTTCTTTAAAACGAATGCTTAAGTGACAAATTAGTACATAGATTCTGTCAAAATGGATAATGGATGTTAAAAATTCTCACTTGCATTTTGCTTTAAGCCTGTGTAAAAAAACACAGTGAAGTTTTCATTTTTAAGCTCATCGATCAAGAATAAGCACCATTTTTCCTTGCTTTTTTCTTCAAATGATTGATAAGGAGCTTTTTTTTAAGGAAGTCAAAACCAACAGCTTGCTTTGAATAATAGAGGCAATGAATAGCTTTATTCAAACAATATTTGTATAATTATGAAACAGTATCTGAATCTATAGAGGTGTGTCAAGCTTAGGAAAGATACATCATTATGAGTATATTTCAAATACCATAGTTGCTTGAATAACAGCCCCTGCTTGAATAGCCCCCCCCCCCGTTTGAATTTAAGCGCCCCCCAAATAGACTGTGGCGCTAGCTTGTAGTCTGATAATACTGAATATTCTAACCTTTACACAATGGAAACCCTCTTCTAAATTCATGACAGATTAACTTGAAACGGTTGATGTTAATCTTTCCATCTTAGTTAGTGTCTTAGGATTCAACGGCAAACCTAATTCTCATGATAAAAGGACTTTTAGCTTCTAAACGATACAGCCCTTTTCCTGGTGGATTGTGGTAGCACAAATGCAATGGCATTGCATTCCAATATTGGATACTTTTTTTTCCATAAAGAAGCTACAACTCTGGACAAAATGATGACACTGCCATACTCCCTAGTTTTAGCTTTTCAGTGTTGCAGCTTCGATCGTCAGTGTGATAGACAAATCACTTTGATTAAAATTGTGATCAGCATTTAATTATTCTTTGGTGGTCACATTCCATACAGCTTTTCCCATTGCTACACTGGGAATCACCCTTTTAACCTTTTAGGGGTATGCTGTTCATTTCTCTTGTGATGTCAGCACTTGTAGTTATGGGACCTATGGCTCTGGGCTTACAGTGAAAACAATTGAATGCTATTCCATAAGGAATTTTAAGGATAAATTGGGATGGTTTTGAAATAGACTAACTTGAGATATGATATTGGAAGCTTAGATTAGTAATCATAGCAGTGAAACCTGGTATTGAAATCACCCATTAACACAACAGCCAAAAGGAAGGCTACAAATTAGAGGGTCTTTTTTTTTTATCGTATTGAAAACTTAGAAATTTCACAAACTTTTGAGTCTGATTTTTGCTATAGTGGTGTTTAGAGAAAATATTTTGATAACAAAATAAACTCTATCATGCATTTAGGAACTTTACCCATTCTAAATTTGAAATAAATCATGTGTGATACCGCTGACACAAAAATTGATATCCTACAGTACATCATGTAAGATGAAAAAGGAAATTGAATGTAAGGAAATAGCTGCAACATACAACTTGTCTAGTGGTACTGTTGAACTTTCATCCAGAAACACTATGGCCTTTTTACCCATCATTACTCTATACATGAAGATGCTTTTGACTAGTTAAGGCCTATGGGAGCCACCTCTTGAACCAAATCATGAGTATTGGGGCAGAGGCATGCCATAAGTCTTTTCAGCAACCTAGCCAAAAACCTATTTTTCATTGATTTTCATGCTTTCTTTTCAACAATATGGTCTATTCGGCAATGCTCCTTTTCTTAAGTGAAATACTTCATTTGGGACTGCATAAAATCTAATGCCATTTGTTAATGAGGAGTTGATAATGTGAGCTTTATTGTGAGGTAGTGAAGGGAATCGAAAGCAAGTGGGAGGAGTAATATTTCTGATTAGTTCCCATGAGTGACCAGAACGCAATGAGATTAAGGTGATAAATGACGAGTAACAAGACAACCCCTGTCAGTGTACATCGTAGTGCTAAATGCTGATTATCATGGCCAAGTAGGGTATTTTTTTTATAACGCATCCCATGATGCTATAATATATCACGAATGAAGAAGAAATGATTTAATGACACTTTGCATAAAATGGTGGCATTTCATTTGAGCCCTATGGTTTGATCAGTTGTTGTTTTTCATATACATTGTATGTGGTTAGATATGGCTTTTATTTCCAGAGCAATGAGATAGTGATGTAACAATTTATTACAAAAATATATATGAAAAGAATGATGAAAAACTACCAGTTTTGATCTTAAAAGGTCTTGTTTAGTTTTATAAGAAGTATCATTTATTCAGATTATGGATTGCATTTCTAGCCCTATACATCTAGGGCAAATGATGAGGGGTTTGTTTAACATGCAGTCAGCATCATTTTTTTTGAGTTAGTTTAATGTCTGATGTCTTGAAAAACTAGCTCACAAAAAAATGGTGGCAAATGTTTAAAGTAACATAACTACTCAGACATATTCAGGATTAATAACATTCAGGATAACCTTGCATATATTTATGTATTTTGTTAAATGTCAGGCAAGATGAAAAGACATGTCAAAAAATCTAGCATTACTGATTGCGAGGGCGTGGCCATATTACTGGCATGCAATATGTAAGTGATCCCTGCCTGTTGAAACAAAGGGTGGAACCTTGTATTCCAGGTATATACATGTATATCTTATACAACTAAAGAGCAGCGAAATGCAAATAACAGAAATGAACAATTGTCAGATATTGGTAGTTTGTTTGCCTGGTCAGAAAATACAGGTTCTTAAAAGTTTCAACCAGAAGCTGATAAATCTCTTCTAAGAAAACACAACAAAAGGGAGTAGTTACTTTGCTGCGTAATTTTCTTGTCCAATTATCTGTAACAATGGTGATCAACAGTGATTATTTGTGTGCCTTGTGTGTCCCAAGGCCCATGAAACAACATGCACTTTTTAAAAGTTTTTTTTACTTAAATTCATTTGCTTTTCATTGGGTCGATCCAATATGATACCAAAATAAAAACTCTTAGTCATGCACCGTTAAAGTGTCAAGGCTATGTATACTTTGAGAAAGATTCAGATGATAATTCTGTAATTGCATGAGAATAAACCCTAGCAACATCACAGGAATTTCTTTTATAACCTTTTTTCATACAATGCTTTTCTGACTTAGATTTATAACCATACAATGATTTACATTTAGGCTACTTAGAATATCTACCCTCCTCTCAGATCATAGATGTTTATCTAAATATCAAAGGCTTTACATCAAACAATGAATAGTTTTGGCGCATTTTCAAAACCCCACTCGTTTTAATTAGTGTATAATCAAAAGGTTCATATGTATATAGTTGCTTAAACAATTGAAATTTCCTGATGAGTTTTGTTAAATGGTTTGAATTGTATTCATGTTTTCAAGCTGTTGGCCCTCACTAAATTTAGATATTTTTCCCGAAGTTTATGCATAATTATTAAGTTCAACACATGGTTAATCTGTCAATCGGTTTCTAACATGGTACAGATACAGTGTGCAAAATTAATAGATCAAATTATTGGTTTAAAAGACTTCAATTAAAAAAAAGGGATTTGAATTGAATAACTGGTATTTTAACTTAGTACACTTCCAGAATGAAAAGTGATGTTTTATGTTAAGAGTGGTATTTAGTGGTAAAAAGACGTCCACACTAGTGGTAAAAAGACGTCCACACTAGATTTAGTGGTTCCAACACATCACTAATTAGTGTTGCTATTTTTTTACTTACAGTGTATATTAGTAGAAAATAGCAAAACAAAATATTGATATTTTGGGTCTTTTTACATCTAAATATCACTATTAAAACTGTTGTATATTGACTGTATCTGAATATATTTCAGTCTATTTTCAGTCTGGTAGTAAGCCTTATTCACTTCCCAGTGTCATGATTTTTCAATCGTAATTGTTACGATGAAGCTGTGCACAGAGGTCTAAATACGTGAAACAAAATCGGGTTATGGAAATGTCCATACAGTTCAACAGAACTTGACCATTTCTAAGAATGTAGTATTTCTCTATTCAAGAACTCTGAGATTGTTGGAATTGTAAAAACCTAATAAATGGCTGTGTGATGTCTATTTGTCAAATGAATATCAGTTGGATAAAGATTTATCAAGTTCAAGCATCATTGTCCATGCATGAAATAGTGGACTGGACAAAGCAATTTACTTTGTTATTTGCAATAGATGGTCCTTCAGATAGAACTAGTGGTCACTTATTGGTTTAAAAAAAAAGTGATGTTAGGCAAGGCAAGTGATATTTGGTGGCAAATTGCATCAATACTAAATTTAGTGATACCAATATATCACCATTTTGTGTTGCTATATCAACAGATCAACTTGTAAGTGAATTAAAGCTATAGCCATTAGTGATATAATAATAATAATTTATTAAACATCACAACATCAGTCTTTTTCACAGTGGATCTGCTATAGATTTCAGTTCCATGAGATATTGGTGTTTACAGAATGTAAGATGGTGAAAAATTAATAGTAAATCTCAATGCTTTTTAATCCCTCAAAACTCTGTCAAAATTATTTGTCAATGTTTGCTACTTAACAAGGCTCCCCTTCTCTAAAAATATACACATTTAGAACAAGGGGCCTGGAGTATATAATTGTCAAAATGCCCACGAAGATATGATATGATTGGCATGGAGCCCTGTTATACCCCAAGGGAACAATTTAATGATATTGAGGGTAGATGATAGTCCCATCACACTGGCGGAAAATTTCACATGATTTCTGAAGAGGCCATTTCTGATATTAAACATTAACAATTGTTGAAAACGCCAGACATCTCTGTGGAATTGTTTGTATTGAATTGCGATGATAATCTCAGGTTTTATCCTGTAGGTTATGAATAAATTGTGAGATATCGTAAAACAGTGGAAAATAAAAAGATATCTAGTGAGACTGTGTTGAGAAAAAAACATGAAAAGGAGAGGATTGGATAGGAAAATGGTATTTTTTTATATGTAGTTGAAGCTAATAGTAATTTTTATAACACTGTATGTTTTATATAATATAATTTTGCTTATTGTATGCAGTTTCAAGAAATGCACTTTTGGGATAGTCATAAGGCCTATCTTTCTGAAGTTGATATTGTGTATTGCCCTATGTGATACTCTTGCCATATCAAATCTTCTATATTCTGTAGACAACCAGACCTTAATATCAGGTGTGTCCTATGTAGAAATGTTGTAAGCCAATTTACAACAAGCAAAGATATTGTGTCAGGATGGGAAAATATGGGAAACGAAAGTGAGAATTTCTGCCATTGTGAAATTAATTGTCCTCACCCCTTGGATTTATGAGTTTTGACAATTTGTTTTTTTACAGACACATGCTGAGTGTCAGACAAAACGGTTCTTTTAATAAACCTTGGCTGTTTGACCTTGATCCCTTGACATTCAGTCATAATACATCATTCCAAGAAGCTATTTGGTAGATCAAGCCATCATGCTCTTTTAGTTTTAAGCAATCAGAAAAAGAAGACAGCCTTTTACCCTCTGTGGTTTGAACTATGATTTAACGGTCACTCAAGCTTGTGTTAAGATTAGTATAGAGTTTAGTATTCTTGTAACCTATCCCCCCCCCCTCCCCAATGCAACCAATTTATCTTACAGGAAAAGCACAAAGTGATGAAAGGTCATTCATTAGTTGTTTTTAAAATACTGCCTTTGTGAAAGTTTCTTCAATTGTACAATAGAGTGTCATAGCTGGGAAAGAAACTCATATTTTCTAACCCAAGGGATTTCACAATATGGTTGCATATATTTCAAGGCCACAGGGGCAAAAAAATCTTACAAGGAAATGCCAGATTTGTTACTTCTGATCTTTATTTTCAAGAGCTATCCAGAAATACTGACACACTAGCCAGATATTCGCCAGAATTAAGTTTCTTAACTTAATATTGTATGTATTCACATGTGCCAAGGCTATTCAGAGCAAGCCTATTGAAAAAGGCAGGCAGCATAAACCTGTTGAGATTTGAAGTTAAGATTTATGAGCTCATGAAGAAAATCATTTGAAAGTGACAAAATAACACCAAGGGATGGTCAGAAATTAATGTTTTCATTCAAGAATTGAATACCATTCAGAGATGCTTGTATCCCTTTAGTCACATTTATTTGATCTTAGCTCATCTGACCATCGGTCATTGAAAGGCTAAACCTTTCCCCAAAGTCCAAGTGAATGGTTCAAAATTGACAGTTTTTGATTGATGGAGGTCATTTTACACACAACCCTACACATATAAATCTATTTTAGGGTTGTATTATCACAGGGCTGTAAAAATACTGTTGCATTTGCCATTATCATTCTTAAAGATTCATTTTGCCCATAACCACCCCAATCTCTTTGTTACACGCCATTAACCCAGAACTCTACAACTTAAGACTATTTTAGACACTTTACTGCCAGAATTGATAGGGATAATGGGAGGCCTAAAGTTCATTAACGCAGAAAACAATGCCAGTTCTTTTCTGGGAACAAAGTCAAGTCAATGATACATGAATGAAAACTTATAAGAATATATCTATAAGAATATATCTATTGGATGTAAAAGAACACAGATGGCAATGAGCCTTTTCATTTCTTGGTGTTAGAATGCGTTTGTCTGAGTTAGGTTACACATCAATGCCTATAGCCTGTGGCCATTTTGTTACAAGACCAGTTTGTAGATGTCAAAATGTATCTTTGCTGTCTGTGAAATTAAGGCTGTGGTTATCCATACTTATGGAATCAATCAAAAACCTTTTTTTCCCTTTTTTTGATTAACTCCCTTAGTTTAAAAAGTGTGTCTAACCATGACATCATCATCATCAGCATATTCGCGTCAGAACCTTCATATAGAGTATATAACTGTACTTTCGCAAATGCACTTTCAAGGACAGTTTTTGACCATGAAAGCTTTATATTACTAGAAACAGTGAGAACACCATGACATGTATTGATTATAATCAAAATTGGATTCCAAAAGTGTGTCTGAAAGCAAAAAAAAGGGGATTTGACATTGCATTATTTCAAAAATAGATGGGTATGATATCAGGAGTATCTTTTTTCCAAGACTACAAGTTTTAAAGATTACAACAGTTTGTTGAACTAGGGAAAACAAGGCCAAAAATCAGATGCTCCCATTTGTAAATGAAGTGCATTAAACCATGAAACAAACATTGTCATTTCAAATCTTGAAGGACCCATTTATCAGGGTTTTTTTCCCCATACTAACATGAATCAGAATAATTTTAGGCACATCTTGTTTTTTTACTGAAGTATAGGTTGACTTCTTGGGAATCATAGACACTTTTGTGCACTTTATTGTTCATGTTGGTATATTAAACTAAATGGATTTCAGTGTTTTCAAGCTAGAGTGGTTTTAAAAATTAATCAGATACTATCTCGGTGTTTTCCCCAGGCAAGAACGTCTTGGACACCAAGAGATGACCTTTGAGTTGCATGTGTAGGGTTGAACTAAGAACTCAATTTATTTTTATGGTTATGGTAGTATTTTTATTGGTGTAGCATAACAAGGAACACTGAGAAATGAGACTTGCCAATCTTTGGTGTTATTTCTATATAAAGCATTAACTACATGGTCTGCAAGGGACTTGTTTGCTATCGGCAGCCTTTATTTCCTACAGCATCAGATAGCATTCTTTTTTGTGATACCCTTTATGAGTCCCTGGGTTCTCGTGAAACAACATGGCCTAAATTTCCACGCAAAATGATATCCCCCTTGTGGGATATATCATGACTAACCTTTGGAGTCTCTGTGGGAAAATTTGTGGAGTGTTCAACAAAAGCCTCAGCTTCATAGAGAAACACCATTATGGGAACTTTTAACAAGAAATTATGAGCTCGTAGCCTTGGTATTTTTTTCTGTATGATTATAAAAAAACACACTCACCCAGACTGTGTTAGATATAGGACCTAACAGCAGGCCAATACAGCAACAGAATCACAAATGATGTGTAGAAGGAATTAAAAACAGGCTACCTTGTTGATTAAAAGGCTTTCCTTCATCTGGGCAAATTTTCTCAATGACGTCTGGACAATTTGGAAGGATGCATTGTCTAACATAGACTTATAACAATGGCTTGTATCGGCTTCATTTTGTGTTGACATAATAGGCAATCATCATTGAATTAGTATCTATAAGATATTATTAAGGATATGCCTCGTGTCTTGAAAAGGGTCGACAAATTACAGTATAATGTGCTGCACAGTAAAGACTGCTCTTACCTTTTATGAAAATGAACCCTTTAAAACACCTTTAGTATCAAAAAAACATTGTATGTATGTATGTATGTATGAATAAATGAATGGATTATGTATATTTAATCAAATCATGATTACTTTTCATGTAAAACCCATCAATCACAGTAGTTCTGTGTCACTTTCAAAATTGTGTTATCATATTTATTTCTTTAAAGTAGTTCATTGTCAAAGTCTTTAAACTAAATAGATACATGTAAATACAGAATGATTATAGCTGCAATATCTAGCTCCAGCCTAAAAGGCCATCAGCCTTGAGCCAGATCCATTATAATTGGTTTCCAATGGGCCTGTATGAGATGCTTGTCCACATAAGTCTATAGTACAATGTATATAATATTCAGCAAATTTGTGTCAGAAGAGTCATAATATATAGTACATAACTGTGCTTTCGCCTCTGCACTTTTTAAGACAATTATGGCTATGAAAGCTTCACACAGCAGTGCTAAATGGGCTTATTTGTACCCAAACCATTTTTTCTTTGAAAGCAAGAGAAAGTAGTTCACTTTAATTTTTCCAGATTTAAACTAGGGACCTCCACATAGAATAACAACATGACAATTCAAGCTATCACAGTTAGCCATTACAGCTCTCTACAGAATTCTATTACAGTAGCCATTGACTGTTTTATGGAAATGGAAATATGTCATACAGGTATCCATCTAAGGGACATGACTGTACATCACTTATATCAATTCCCACATAGAACTGTCAATTCCTCTTTCCATTTCACATACCCATCCCTTACACATGCAGTTAACACCCTGTATCCTAAATGCTATTTAATCAAGCTTAAGTTATGTCCCTAAGAAGCTTCAACATGTAGAACATAGGGGCTGCAAATGTGTGCTGATTTCTTATAGCCATTTTAAGCTATTCCAGGAATCAACTGTTTTGTTCCTACACTGAAGAAGTTTAAGTGGGACCAGTCTTTTTGTATTCTTTGACCTATCCCCTTGAGGTGGCCAAAGCAAATGACCTTGAAATATCTAAGGAGGGTGGCTATAAACACTCCTACAGCAGCTACTAACAGACAAGACATATTACCCCAAAACCGTTATATTAAATGGATTGGTCCTGTGCAATAATTATGATGAGTCTTCTTTGCACATCTTGTAACTTCCAATGTAAAGTTGATAAAACTAGGGCAAAGGTCCTTTGGCAATAATAGAGATTGATATTAACTTCAAATCCTATTAAAATGAGTCCTAAATGGAGAGGATGTACTGTTAACCCAAATTGTGTTTTTCTATGAGCCAGAAATTGTATGCAGTCCCCTTTTGATACCCACCAACAGTTGATTTTAGAAATTAATGGAGTATTCTTTGAATAGCTATAATCATGAAGCAAGAATTGCCAAAAGCCAAAAATATCTTGAATTAACCAACAAGATGCCAGCTGATGAATTTGATGGGATGTATCCAAAGAAGGATGGATTGTGTCTAGGCCTGACAGATTGAATGCTAATACTAATGGAAGAGCATTTAAGCGTACGTTTGCACCCCCTGCACATGCATATTTGATGGATATGCTGCATCTAGGTTTCTGATGTAGCTATAGATGCATATCATGCCTTTGAGGGATATTTAGCAATAAGAGAACTCTATGCAACATGCAACAGAATGCCAGGAAATGATATCCAGTGCTGAAGAATTCCATTGGGATTCTCCATAACTTTTCAGAGAGCATTTATCATTGCACTTGGATATCCACTTTGGCCTTTTAGGGACCATTTGATAGGAGAAGAACAGCACCAATGTGGATGGTCAACTGTTATCATAATGACCATTTGAGATACCACTGATGGCTTTGGGGCTTTTAAAATGATGTGATTTTAAGATTAGTGAAATATGCCAGCATTACAAATGTTTTCTTTCTAGCTAGCTAGCTAGAAGCAGAAATGACAAATATGTCCTGTGTATAATATTCATGACTCATTATGTACGGGATCTATTGCATCAAAACCTTTTCAACACTTTCCAACTCATATTCCCTGTTGTATCGTAATGTACCAAACCTTGTCCATCCTAATTAAGCAACTCTGTATCACTCAGGGACAAATTTCAATTGCAAGTAAGAAGTCTGGAATACTGGTTTACTACTTGAGTCAGATATATCTAGAAGAGTGCCATCTAGTGGCAAAACATCGGAGACAGTCAAAAGCTGTCTCAAAAATATTCAAAATATTCAAGAAAGCTATAAGTAAAATTAGTACCCTTATGATAAATTTGTTCTTTAACAAAAATTATGTAGAGATCTCGACCAGGAGTTACAAGATTAAAAAAGATATAGATCATTGTTTCAGCAGTTTGTCACCTGTATTGTGTTCTGTTACATTTCAGCATTGTCACACACAGAGCAATCATGACATCTAAATTTTTCTAATTGCTCTTTTGGGAACTGCTTTTAATCTAAAAAAAACACACCATGGAAAGTAATTAGGTGCTCTAAAAATAAACAGATAAATCTTAAAACATAGATTATATTTTGAATGAAAAAAATATCACAAAAATCTGAGTTATCTCATGAAATGCTCCAAAAAGCTACTGATGCTTGGTGCCTTTGATACCATAGAAATTGAATAATTGTCCATATCAGATTGGCCCTAATTGCTTAAGTGGATAAATGCTAATCTTTTTTCAGTGTAACAACATGCTTGGCTGATTCTGTATAGCTTTTTAAATGGATGAATTGATTTTCTTCATGAAATCATAGCAAAATAATGAACTAAGAAAACACATGAGGAATAATCAATCTAATTTGCATGTGGATTTGTCAATGTCCCATTTTTTACATACGTTGTTGTGATTAGCTAGGGTTTTGAAACATTTTTTCACTTTTATTATGACAATTTTTTCCATTATCTTCTGAGGGTTTGTTTTTGTTTAGGAATTGATGTGCTGTTTGAAATAGTAGATTTTATAGTGGACCAAATTGAAGAGTGTAAGAGATTTGAGAGAGATTTTGAAAAAGGGCATATAACAACTTAGGGAACATGGTGGCTCATATT